>VWZG01003933.1:86057-105640 GCA_013396735.1 Grallaria varia | reverse complement strand
GCCCGCCCCGCCCAGCACGTACCTGCGGGGCCTCGGGGCGCGGTGGTGCCGCCGCCCGCGGGCTCCAGGCGGGTACCGGCAGCTGCGGACAGCGCGTCCGACATAGGCACGGCTCGGCGGCGCGGCGNGGACAGGAAGAGATACAGCCATTTTAATTTCAGATCTCCCTGTCTGGAAATTGCAGAAATTCAGAGGGCAGCGTGGCCCTTCCTTCCCTCTCCCACTTGCATAACCATGGCAGGGGGGAATGAGGCCGGGATGGGGACGGTGGAGCCGCGCCCAGGGGCCGAGGGCCCCGAGCCCGAGGGAGGGCCGCTGGCCGCCTGCCCCTTCCTGACGTGGAGTGCCGAGGAGGTGGCTGAGTGGGTGGCGCAGCTCGGCTTCCCCCAGTACCAGGTGCGGGGCTGCCCCGCCTTCCGCGCCGCCTGGACCGGTGGCCCCGAACTCTGTGTGTGTGTGTGCATGCGTGTATGTTTATGTGCGGTGTGCCAGCGTGTGTGAGCGGCAAGACAGGCGGTGGTGGAGGGCGACCCGCCTTTCTCTCCGCTTCCCTGCCCAGGAATGCTTCAGGGCCAACGGCATCACTGGCCGCCGCCTCATCCTCGTGAATTGCTCCAACCTGCCCGCCATGGGCGTCACGGACTTCGGCCACATGCAGGTGCGCCCGGCGTGTCGCGGGGCTCCCTCAGTCCCCCGGAGCCCAGCGGTGACCCTTCCCGCTGGCAAACAGGCTGGGCCATGGCCTGCCTGCACGGGCAGATCGCTGATTCAAAGAGTGAGCCTGAAACTGTACAACCAAATTTGTTCAGCCAAACAGTCACGTTTTTTAGAGTCTTTTCAAGTATAGATCTTTAGCTGGCCACAGATCTAGGACTTTCTTTCTGGGGCACCAGAAGTGCACCAGGAGTTCTTAGCTTTTCTTTAAGCCCATGTTTCTCCTCTGGCCTCATAAAATTGCTTGGCAAAATGCACACACCTTCCTTAGATACCCCTCAGAATTTCTTTTTTAGTAATTTTCCACTTACTGATTTGTAGAACGTCTGAAAATCTAGTCAGATTTGGCCTGCAGCAATTGAGCTGCTGTTCTCAAGCAGCAGAAGGGCCCTCCTTTTTACTTCCTTGTTTTGGTCATTTTCCTTTTGAATCTACATATTTTCTTTAACAAACACTGATAGTTAAGAACCAAATTTGAGGGCTACAGTATGGCCTTCCAAAGCTTCCTAAAGGTTCAGAAAAACAAGTTGACTTAAATTTCATTACCCTTCTTCCCTTCCCTAATGGAAACCTCATTTACAGAGACAAATTTTCTGTTTTGCATCATAATTTTTTGTTGTTTTCCCCAGAAGATACAGGTAGAAGTTCAAATAACCC
Source organism: Grallaria varia (assembly GCA_013396735.1). Taxonomy (NCBI): domain Eukaryota; kingdom Metazoa; phylum Chordata; class Aves; order Passeriformes; family Formicariidae; genus Grallaria; species Grallaria varia. The sequence continues at coordinate 104,269 of VWZG01003933.1, read as the reverse complement.
GGAAGAGAGAAAAATCTTTGTGCTCTAATGACAAGAGCAGTAACAAGATTTGTTTTATTCTAGAGCACCAAAATGCAATTTTCACTACCATTCTGCCTGGCTGCACAATCTTAACTGTTTGAAATGAAATATGCCACCAAAAACACTGACTAGTGCCATGACTTTGCCTGTTGTTTTGAGACGAAGGCATCAATTTAAAACACTTAGTTTTTCAGACAGCAGCCCTTCAAGAATATTTCTGGTACAAGCATGTAGAGCTGTTACAGTCATTTGTGCTTCCCAAAGGTGGCAAGAACTTTATAGCCTTTGTAAGCCTCACCCTTGGATTGGGATATAAGGATCACATATGGTGGTAATTCAACTGCTGAGAAATACTTAGCCATCAGTTAAAGAGATAACTGTAACCTTCTTCTTGTAGAAACTGAAATTCCTCAGGATAAGCGCACAGCAGCAAGCTTGGAAATGAAACTGTCTCTGTAATGTTTTCCACACCTTGCAAGTAAATTGGGAACATCTCACAGACTTCTGTGGCACCTAGATATTCTTGAAGGGCGTGCCCTATCCTGCTAGTTGTGTTTTAGAGAATGTGTCTGTGATAGAATCCAAGTGTGCAGAGCTCTGCATGATGCGGCATTTGGAGTCTTTAGGGAGTGGGCACTAGAGCAGGTGAAAAGCTAAGGCCGTAACTTCCCAACAAGAAATACAAACAAAAGGCTGTGAGCAGTTGAAACTGATATAGTTACTATAGAAATAAAAGCGATATCATCAGCTCAGTGAGACAGAAACTCTTTGCAGTTTAGGGGAAATGGCAGTGTGGTAGAGAACTACACAGCTAATTAGGTGGAACCTATGCAGCATGGACAAGTGACGTTACTGCTGGTTTTAATCCCACTGTACTGGTATTTTAAATACCAAAACCACAGAAGATAGCAGTCTGGTGTTCTTTTATTATCACACAAACTAGGGTACTATTCTTCAGAGTCAAGCCAAATTTGGGAGAAAATTTTGAGCAGATACTGTGAAAGATCAGTAAAACCTTGTGAATTGAATTTTGAAGCTTCAGTCAAATCAGATGGTTACATTCTCAGAAGTGACTTAAAAAATAATGGCAAGGTTCTGTTCACTGACAGTTCCAGGTTTGCTGGCTGAGGCAGCCAGTCACTCATCATGTTCTTAATGAGCAATATGACTTATTGCTAATTAGTTGCTACACTTGTGTGTAGACTCTGTTGTTGATTATAACTTAACAAATAGCAATGATTTTGCATTAAGCCGGAGAGATTGCAGCTCATGCACCCATAACTTTTTTGTTCTTCAAGTGCAAAGAGGAAAGGAGAGCTATTTAGGCCATGAACAAAACAGATGTGATGCCAATTCCCCACAGCAGAGAAGGGGATCTTTCTGCTTTCAATATATAACATGGGGCTTATGGGTTCAGATCCCTCTTGTGTTGCAACTTCAAGTGTGAAACTGTTCCAAAATTCAGATGTTCAGTTGGTTTTCTTGCTGCTCTGACACATGAGTGGTTTTAGCTGTTACCCTGTGACATGAGAATTTCTGGTATTTTGTCTTGTATTTCAGGAAATTTCACGACATGTGCGAGAGTTGCTGGGGATTCAGGAGCCTCTCTTCAACAGATCCATTGCCCTCCCGTACAGAGGCAATATGGGACTCTTCTTAGAGAGAAAGTCTCAAACAGGAAAGAAAGCAGATGCCCTCACTTTCTCACAGTTTATTGAAAAAGCAGGACTGGAGCCCTATGCTACAGTTCCTCCTTTGCAACAATCCCAGACCATAAGTGGAAGCGGATACAGTTCTGTCTTTGGAAGGATCCCAGACCAGGGTGGAAGGGGATGACCTCCCTGTATCACAGGACACCCAGAGGCAGAATTAGAGACTTGTGCTGCAGTTCTGCCTTGGTAAAAAGCCCAGCAGCAAGAGCAGATTATACCCTTATTATCTTGCAGATCATCTATGGAGGTGCAGTTCCATCTTTTCCCAGTTACAGAAAAGGCCACTGCAGCTCTTCGACATTTGATTAGACCAAACACATCCCCACATTGTCTTTTTTCTGCAATCCTTCATTTGCTTACAGGAACCAAGTGAAGTGGAAACTGTAGATCAGGCTGTACCACTGTCTGTCTTTCACTTCTTCACAGTTGATTAAAAAGACCAAATAATAATCGTATGCATATTTTAACCACAAGTTACCAGTTGCTCAAGTGAGTAGATTTCTCCCAGTCTTTATTGTCAGCAGACTGGGCTTGCTCTGAACCCCATCTCTGTGCCAGATGTGAGATAAATGGCACATACAATAACAGGTGTAACAGGTGTGGCAACAGCTGCTGTCAGCCATCATGGTTAGGCAAAGGGGCCTCATTGCAACACGCACAACTAATCCCTGGCCTCACCACAGAAATTATTTCCTGTGAGGCAAAACCAGGCAGGCAGTATGGTAAATGGTACTGAAACACATGATAGATGGTGACAGGAAGAATGAGACAATACTGTCTGCTGAACCAGAGAATTTAGGGGATAAAGCTTACTTTGTCCTGGGTGGATTTGGACAGAACATCCACTTACCTCCTTTTTCCTGGAAGGATGTATCAAATAGTGGTGGTGAGGGTGGGGTGAATTATTACCAGCAAGGAAGTAAAAGTGCTGATTAAAGCCTGGCTCAACAGAAAGAGTACTACTGACTAAATCATTAGTATGTTGTCAGGATTCAATGGCTTTCTTGAGATCCCCCTTGGGGAATAAAAAAAATTAGACAAAAAAGGACTGGGCCCAATCCTGTTTAGTTTGTTACACCAAAGCAGTAGTCATTACAAAATAACTGCAATTTGGATTTGTAATTCAGTTTTCTATTGAAGCTGCAACAGAAACAGAGTGAAACTGAAGCAGTTCGTAGGCTAAGAAGACTGTAATAAGCAAATTCAGACCAAAAAAACCAGAAAAGCTCAGGCAACCAGAAATAAGCAGGTTTGCTGAGCAGTTTAGAGAGTGAAACTTGAAGAAAATGTGTACATAGGGTTGTTTGCTGGAACAGTTTAGAGTCTGAGAGTGAGCAGTGCTGGTTCTTGCACCCCCTCAGTCCCATGAGGAGGGTGGGTTGCGATCTCAGCAAGTATTCTGCATGGGCTTCATTATGGTTTATGAGGATTTAGAATCATACTCAGCAGTTTCCTCTGGAGTTTCTGAGAAAATGTTGGAAGCAGCTGTGGAGAATGAAGACTTGTCATCCAGTATCACAGCAGGCTCCACTACAGCTGATTAAACCACATTGCTTTGTAGACCAGTCTCCAGAGCATGCCTAGTGTAGTAGAGCACCGGGCATGGTATGGCAGTGGACAAGCTTTCTATTCTAGCAGCTGGCTAAACAGAGATTTTCTCAATGGTACAGCTGTCAAGTCAAACCAGGGGAAGGTTCTGGGAAGAGAAAACAAGTGGAAACATTTATGGGCAAAACTAGTCCGAACCAGCTTGCTAATAAGGTGACAAATGGTTTTCTTCAATGTCTGACTACAAGACTCTTTCTTGGGCCTTTGAGAAATAATCAGAGACTTGAACATAAAATATTCCAGGCATTACTCTGCCAAGTAATATATATAGCTTCATTAGATTCCTACAAGGCTATGTTCAGCTTCTCCTGTTGCTCCCTGACATAAATCCCAACCAGTGACATAATTTCAACTCCTACAACCAGGCAATATCCTGGACTGGAGCATTTGTGAGAGCTTGGCAGTGAAACTCAGCCTAGTATACAGCACCCTGGGTTGCCTTAGGATGAATGTTGCCAGCAGGTTAAGGAAGGTGATCCTTGCTTTCTAAATCCAGAGTGTGAAGTCCAGTTCTAGACTCCTCTGTAGGCAGGAGACATGGACATATTGGACAGAGTCCAGCAAAGGGCCACTGAGATGACTAAGGAACTGGAGCATCTCTCATAGGAGGAGAAGCCAAGAGCTAGGGCTTTTGAACCTGGAGAAGGCTGATGGGGAATATTATCAATGTATCTAAGCATCTGATGAGAGGGAACGAAGAAAAGGGACCCAGACACTTTTCAGGGGTGCCCAGTGACAAGGGGCACAAACTGAAATGTGACTTCAGTCTATCTGAAGACACAAACTTTACTGTAAATGTGGTCAAATTCAAGATCAGGTTTCCCAAAGAAGCTGAATTGTCTCCAGATGTGATATTGAAAACCCAAACAGAGTCCTGGTCTGTCTGTTCCAGGTGACCCTGCTAAAGCAGGATTGGATGATTTGATCAAAGAGTCCCTTCCAACCCAAATGAGCCTGTAAGAAAAAAACCAAACACCCACAGCAAAGAAATGAGACTGTGCAGTGCAGCAGGGAAGCTGGAATCCAAACTTACCCCTGTGTTTGTTTGACCACCCCCTGCAGCAGCAAACTCTCCTACATTAAAATTAATATATCTGTGCTTATGGCATTGAAGGTGTGAAATAAGGTATTGCTGCAAGCAAAGCCTCTCCATAGTGATATGCACTGTGCTTTTCAGAACTTGAGAAAACACCCTGCGTATTCACTTTGTCCAAGGTGAGATAAATCGCTCAGGATTAGCACACAAGAGTAACAATATGCTTAGTCAGGGAAGGAAACAAACAGCCCAAGGAGAAAGAAATAGCTTTATTTAAGGAGTTGAAGTGAGGTCTGGAAGGATGAAGCCAGCAGTTGCCTGAGGAGTTGTGTTTCTGAGAAAGTGCAGTTCAATCCTTCCAGGTCTAGCACTTGCAGAGAAAGAGCTGCTGGGGTCAGCAGGTTTGTGTCAACTGAGAGGGGTCCCTGCTTGCTCACCATCCAACCCATCAGGACTCTAAATCAGCTCTGCACCATGTGCCTGTCTTTCCCTGATAAAGGGATCTTCCAAGAAGGATGTGCCAGCAGAAGGATACTGGCGGAAGCTGCTGTCCTGGCTCTCTGCAGGAGTTCACACACCCCTTTTCCTACAGTGAGCCAGAGCAAACCAACAAAAAAATAGTTTTAAGGTGCAGCTGGTCCCTTCTCTCAACACTGTGACACAGGGAGAACTAGGTCCAGTACGCTTTACTCCAGCCACAGCCATGATTGGTAATGCCAAAGCCAGCTTCAGTGTTACAGGGACTGGTCAGCACTGTCTAATGGGAACTCATGAGTGTGACTGACCTGTTCCTCTTGCAAGAATAAGCCCAGGCACCAACCAGAGCAAACATTAACCTTGTTGTGCCTAGCAACGTCCCTCCATAAACAAAAATGATGCCTGGCTTACAGCCAAGTCAATCAGATTCCAAAAAAGGATCAACCCTGATGGATCAGTACCATGGTTTAGATGACTACATTTGAATAGCTGCCTTCAACCAGCCTGAATGCCACTGTCCCACAAGCCACAGGCTCCCACTGTCACTGACAAATGCTCATCATGCAGTAAGTAGTAACAGAGCTGCTCTGTTGGCACTGGACTGGGTTTTGCAGTTTCCTCTTTCACTGACAAGGCAATGGCCAAACAGGCTCCTTCACAGGTGCTCAGTTCTTCCACCGGATTTGCTAAAAGAAAGAACAAGACATGACTAACAGCAGTGCTGAAACACAGATCTCTTAGGAGCCATGTTAGTGACTCCAGTCCCTGACAAAAACAGCTATGGCGAGAGGGTGCCCTTTACAATAGTATACCCATTCATTCCTATGCTGAATGGAACCCCAAACATAAGATTAGCTTCCTAGCAGGGACAGAAAGCATGTAGGACAACCGTGCCCTTACACCTTACCTGTCTGTTTCTGATGAGAGTCTTTGGAAGAAAAAGTAAGCAATTCTTACCATGTTGTTGAGAATGCTGTTTATCTTGTCTTCTTCTGCAGAGCCCCGCTCAACCTTGCACTTATATGCTATCAGCTGGATACGATCCTTTAGATCCCTGTAGGTCTAGATAAACAGCAAAACCAGCACCCAGCTGAGTGAACTGGACACTTCCAGTTAGATGGTGCCCTGCAGATGAGCAGGGAAACTCTACAATCCCCCAACGGCACACCACAAATACTGGGACCCACTCTCCTGGCTCACTGGACTTCCACTGGGAACCTCATCACTTTTCCCAGGCCACAAGGATAAACGGGCCTCACCAGCCACATGACAGCAGTGGTACGCGGCAGAGCACAGAAAAACTAGAGAGAAAAAGGAGGCTTATGTCCCATCTCTTCACACACACAGCAAGGACCTACCTCAATGACAACATCATGGCACTTGTATTTGGTAGCGAGGTTCAACCGGGTCTCCGCATCCTCTACCAGGCGCACATACTCCTGCAGCACCTGGCAGAGATGGAAGAATGTCTCAGCTCCCTTCTGCAGGTACCTCCTGCCTCATTCTCTCACCTCAGTCCCAAAACCTTTCAAGGTTGCTGGTCACACAGACTTGACCCCTTCCTTCCTAAGGGAACAAGTGACCTGGTCAAGACTGCTCAGGAGTCCTACGCCACTTCATTCCTATGGATCAGGTTAAGCATTGCCAGCCAGATTAAGCAAGAGAAAATTTAATGTAGCAAAGAAAAGTGGCAATGCACATGGGTAAGGAGTTCACAGACAACTCCAGATCTGTTGTCCCCCTTGCAGTAAGATAGGACCCAGCCCTCACTATCACCCACACTTCCTGTTGATGCCAGCAGCTCAGCAAACTCTTCTCCCACTCGCAACTAGGACGCAGCTCACTTGGGGAGTTATTCGCACACCCAGTCTTAACAAAGAGCAGGAGGACATAAGCAGTGGTTCCTTGTTCACCTGCACAGGAGCATTGTTCCTCTGCAGGATCTCCACAACTCGGTGGAAGCCAATAGGTGCCTTCTTTTTGGTGTAGCCCAGCCAATTCTGAAACAAGAACCAAACCTATGTTAAAACAAAAGGGCAATTCCTCCAACCACTAGAAAATTACTTTTTCTCAGTGCTGGCAACATCCTGTACCAGCCAGCACATGCACCTCTGGCAGAGCTGTTCATGTAGTGGCTGGGCACAGGCTGGCTGCAAACTTTGATAACAGAGCTTGAGGACAGCCCCCTTCGCCAACCTCATTGCTGCAGCCAAGCCAGGCCCAGCAGAGGTCATTGGCAGGGAGGGGAGAAAGGTATTGCAACACACTGCAGCAGAGGTGCTGGGCCCTGCTAAAATAAAACCAGTCTGTCCAGGAACTCCAGAACAAGTCAGCCATCAGTAGCAGATACCAGTACTTGGAACTGTCTCCCCAGCAAGGCTTTCTGCAGCTAACCTTGGTGGTGAGGAGGGCATCCACATCATCCCAGGCTCGCAGCTTGGCACGGGCAGCCAGGGCAGTCAGCACATACTGCTTATCAGGAATCTGCAAGGCAGAAAGCTGCAGTCAGAGCACTAGCATAGCTCAGAAGGCCTGTGTAGGTTGGACATGAATGGCATCTGCCCCAGTCCAGTCAGGACCCACACCAACGTCCATGCAAAGAGGCAAGATACAGCCCGAGGCCACAACCAGCACTGCAGAGAGTAGGAAGTGGGGACTTGCAAGTGCTGCTGTGGACAGAGTGCATCCATTGAAAGTCACCACATGGCTCCTACCTCCCTTTCTGAGCCTCCAGAAGAGCCCTGCTCAAAAAGGATGCCATGTCCCCCTCCCTCTCTCAGTGCTGAGCCCCTCGAATTCATCCTACTGCGCCCCCTCACTACACACAATTTGTGTATGTTTTCAGCTAGTGTTGCCACAACAGGGGGAGATTCACGCACCTTAAATGTTTTCTTCAGGTTGGTGGGGCTGCTGAACGTTCCCTAGAGAAAGCACACAAGTCAGTGCAAACTCAGCAGAACAGGCCACAGGAGAGGTTCAGACACCTGTTGTAAGGCATCTGCCTCGCACAGGGTGAACCTTTCCAAGATTTTACTGCTTTTTGCTCATGTCAGTGCCACAGAGGAAACAGCTGGTAGAAGAGAGCAACTATCCCACCCTGACAGCTCTCGCTCTCCGGTCTAGTTTCTCTACATCCTCAACTGGTGTAACTCCAGCATTTCAAAGACCAGTACTGCATACCACAACCTTATGGGATTTAGGACCAATTCTGGCTCCTTGGAGCCAGATATAAAAGACAGTGATTTCTGGTAGGCAACTCCCTGACAAGTTGTTCCAGGTTGAATGTCTCAGAGCACAAAAGAAAACTCCAAACTGGTCCCAGACAAGGTCTCTCTGAGGGATGAAATATGACCTTTCTCTTTCTTTCCTTAACATGCTCCAGCTTGACCACCCCACATCTTGAGGGTTACAAGGATGAGATGTAACCTTTGTCTTCTCCCACATCTTCCTCACCTCAGCCTCTGTGTAGTGGTAGAAACAGGAATAGAAGAGAGTGGTCACTAGCGGCATGTTGAGAATTGAAGCCTTGCGGGGATATTTCCGAAATATCTCTGACTGCCCAGCCATCTCCAAGTGCCGATCATTAGCCTGTGGAATCAGGAAGACAGACAGGGTGAACACGAGCCAAGGCAACTGCCTGTTCAGTTGTGGAATAGCGATCTGCAGAGAGTGCTGTAATAGCAATGCACAAGCACAGCCTCAACATGCTATGAACTCTCAGATCTGGTATTTCACACGTAGCTTGGATAGCAGTTAAAACTACATTAGCCAGGGCAGGTTGGTTATATCCAAAGTGGTGTAAGTTAGGGACAGAAAGAAATCTCACAGGTAGTCCCAGCCATCCCCTGACCAGCAGAGAAGCTTTCATACCTCAATGATGATCTGCCGCTCCAACAGGGTGTAATGATCTTGGATGTGGGAGGTGTCCTCAGCTGAGAATGGCAGCCTGGCCAGACACAAAGGAAGGAGACACTGTCACCAGCTCTTAACAGGTACAATATACTTCATCTGCTCCTAAGTACACTTAGAAAGGTGCTCTTCTCTACCAAACAAGGTCCCCACAGACAGAGACATGGGAAACAGCTCTCATTCTTCCCAGCCCAAGTAGCTAGTAGGTACTAAAGTTCCTGCACTGCTGCCCTTTCCGACCAGCTCCCTCCTACATAGGCTCCAGAGAAAGAAACATTACGTGGCACCTCTCACAGAACCACCTTATGTGGATGCTATCAACTTCCTCAAGTTCTCAGGCACCTAAATTTCCATCTTTCACAACCTGAAGGGTCAATGATCAGGAAGTCTCTTGAAGCATCTGTGCCCAAAAGGAAGTAGCAAAAGGTGCTGGACTAGAGATCACCGTAAATGCTTCCTCTCTGGTCTACATTGTGTCGGCAACATCCCACTCCCACTGAGGCCATACCAACACCAGCTCCCAAACCACGTAAGCTGTGGCACTGGGATAGAGTCTAATTTTTTTTTACTATCACCTTCTGTGAAGCACCCACATCCCTCACACCCTCTTGCATTTTTTTCTTACCCAATGCAGCCTTTCAGAAATTCCCTCCTTTTTTCTACATCCTGGATGTTCAAATGCTCCCGGTACTGGGACAACTGGAGGGAGAAATGAAAGAAGCAGTCTGTTCCCATGGATTTGGGAGATACAGCATTCCAGAGGGCAAAATGGGGATGGAAAGCTCTCACTTGACTACCAGACACCCTGCAGCCAGCCTCCCTCTGCCCGCTACACTCCCTCTGCACTAAAGGAGCTTATGCTTCTGAGAATACTCACAGCAACTTCCTCAGTCCTGTCTAGGAACCTGCAAAAGGGAATGAGCAAGCATTAACTTGGAGGCAGGTTCCAAGCAGTGCGCTCAGCCCTGCCACAAGACAGGTCAAGAGCCTCACCTGAGCAGATCCAGGAGCAACTTCTGCTCACCAGTCTCTTTGAGGAAATGGATCAGATGACACAAGGCCACCTGCCTCACCTCCAGCTCCCGAAACAAGATCTCTGCAGGGGAGAGAGATCACAGGTGGGTAAAGTAAGTTAGCACTACCAAGCCAGAGGGAACTAAGCATGGTGCATGGAGTTCCAAGCCATTGGTAGGATTCAACAACCCTATCCCATCTCAAATCACAGTCTTAGAGGCCAGATCACACGAGAAGAGCCTGTTCACTGGGCTGCCAGCTGAATTCACAGCCATCTGCTACCTCTACAGATTCATTTTCATTCAACCCATCACCACTACCACCACCTACCACTGCTTAAAGCTCCTCTCTGGGACCTCTGTGGGCATCACCATCCCCCGTCCTACATTATACTCACTGCAAAAGTATTTCATGCTCTGGGAAACAGCAATACTCCAACTGCTTTCTTTGTGACTTGCACCCAGTGAAAAAATTAGCCTCTCTGCCCTTAAGTGAAACACACTATAGAAACCCCAGCCCCAGTCACATTCACCTCTCCGTAGCGTCCGTTTCAGGAATATCAGGACCTGTAAGCACAGATAGGCAGCTCAGAATTCAGACAGATAGACAAACAGACAGCAAACTGGTCAAGGCCTGGGGAAGCTTTTGCAAAGGGATTCTGAAAACACAGCTCTTACAGCACTGAGCTGAATTCTGGTACCCTCTAGATTCAGGACAGTGAACCACAGCTACCTAAATGCCTGCCTAAGCTCCTGCTCTGGAGATTAGATAAGCAAGACCAAGATTTACAATGAAAAACTTTTCCATGCAAGATCCAAGGGTTCAAGAGACCTGGATGAGGGAAGCTCTGACACAATCCCATTTGCTGCCTGGTGCTTTAGAAGACAGAAAAACTGGTGAGGCCCCTCAAACCTTCTGTACTCCAATGAGAAGATTAAACTTCGACCTTCAAGAAGTTGCTGCAAAGATCTGTATGCTTCTTTATTATTAACCTGAATTAACATAAATTCTGCAAATTGGCAGGAAAGCCAGCAGTAATATGGACCTTCCCAGTCTTAAGCTCTGACACTTTTCAGTAACTGTTTTGTTTTAACTGAAGAACATTTTCTCAGTCTTGTAAGACTGGGTGGCCACTGACTGCATTCTCACAAGCACGCTCTGTGGGGTCACCCAGAAGTCCCACCCCTGTACGACTCAAACAGGACACTCACAGCTGTAATGACATTCCCATCATGCCCTGCCACAGCTTCATCCAAGAGCACCAGCTTGTCCTGCAGGGAGCGAAATCTCTCTAGAGAGCAGATCTGGAGATAGAAGAGGTATAAACAGGTATATGGGTATCAGACAGGCTTCAGGCTGAACCAACCCACATGGTATTATCTATTCTTCTCCCATGAGCCCTTCAGTAACCTGAATAACTGCCTTCCCAACCAGCAGAGAAATTCTCATTTAGCTGAAACAACATGCTGCGTAATCCCTGGAAAACTGTCCGCAGGGGCTGCAGAGTTAGTAGACAATGTATATTCTGCACAGACACCCTTGTAACACGGTAAAACTTCTCTATACACCACAAACCACTAGCCCTGACGGGGGGGAGAGAACTCCACAGGGCTCTTTCCACACAGGGGACCAGAAAAGTAGAGTCATAACTCTTTCTCCTTTCTTCTTACCCCGTATCTGTGGCCTCTCTCAGCCTTTAGTTCACTTCAGCCTGAGGAGACACATGCAGAGTTAAACCACAAGCTCCCTATGTGCTCACTGCACACTGAGGCAGCTAAGATTCCAGCTACAGTGTAACCAAGACCATTTCTGCCTTCCTCCCTCCATTTGCCGCTGACTGAGAATGGAGATAAAGGCCCATACCCTCAGATTTTTAAAATAAACCCAGCCCCAGGGAGCAGAAAGGGTAGAGAAGGACACAGCAGTATAGATACCTCCTGTCAGAGCCTCGCTGAGGGGGCAACTCAAATAAACAAAGCAACAAAACCCTGAAGGTCTCCTTCTGCTCCTGAGCTAGTGTGATCGCAGCAGTGCCACCTGCCAAACCAACAGACAGGCAGAGCACCATCCCTGCTAGGTGTTGCAAGAAACACAGATCCCTTCCCTGCTCCCGGAACATCCAGGAGCACAGGGAAGTGTAAGCAGTTTAGGACCACCCACCCTCCATCTCTTACAAGCAGGTGGGAGTGGAAAGTCCTTACCTTGCCCCTCTGCATTCGCCTGACTGTATCTCTGGGGTTCCAGTCACTGCTGTAATCCTGCCACAGGAAAAATAAAGTGCTTTTAAGCCTTAAGAGGCTAGACCATGTCAGCAGTCTCCAAGCTGCTTTCTGCTTGTGCTGCATCAGTGATGGCCCATGTGTAGCTTCTCACACTTATCATTCAGCTGCCCCAGGGAAGGTGTTAGTAGGATGTGTCCCTACAATGTTCAGGTGCAGATGCAGAGCCCTCAGACTGCATATGCTGGTGGGGAGGGAAGGTAAAGGCTTGTATGCTAACACAGCCTTTCTATTGCCTCAGAAAGATCCATCATCATATGCTTCATAAGAAAAGCTTTTCATCAAGTTGTCTGCCTTGCAAATTAAAACTCCTATGTTGCTTTCAGAAAAACAAACAAAATACATTTCAAACAAACAAATGCAAAACTGAGGGGGAAAGAGTCAGCGTCTTGTTATGATTCAGACAGATTTCTGCTGGTGGGTCTTCCTCAGCAGCATGGAAAGCATAGGGACAACAGAGCCTGGAGAGTCGCACAAGACAAGTACAATGTGACAAGGGCATTGAAACCTGTAGCGAGGCTATCTTAAGGAAATATGCTACCACCCCTGCAGTGACCAAAATTGTTCTTCTGCAGCCTGCAGACACTATGATCTAGAAGCAGTGGATAAAACATGGCTGTGGCCTGAGCCACTCCTAAACTCAGACTCCATAAAGGCATCCAGGTCTCTGTGAGGCACTCGAGTCAGCAGTTGTAATTCAGCCTTCTGCCCCAAAAGGCCCAGAGAAAGGGAACAACCAGAACCAGCGCTGAGAAACCTGACTTTTAAATTTATTGAAGATTTACTGAGAGCCCAAATCTAAAGATAAAAGGCCTGATCCGGTCCTATTAAATGACCACTGCACATGCGTCTCTTAAGTCAATGTATAGCTAAGTGTCAAATGTCCTGAGCATCAGGGTTTCCTCCAACACCTCTGGCCAGAGGCAGCTTCTCAGCCTGTCATTGTCAGGACACTTGTTGAAAGCTGCCCTTCTTAGTTCCCACTTACTGTCTGCTTTTAAGGGGCTGTTCAACCCTTCTCCTTCCTGTTTCACTGCCTCTGCAGGCCCAGAATAGAATGCAACAGGGCACACTTATTTCTCCTGCTATGCTTTGAGGAAGTGCTGTGTGTTAGGTTATGTGATTAGTGGCTAATTGACATAAACACACTAACCCTCAGAGGATCAGATGGCCAGGGCCAGGTAGAAAAGACACAGTAACCTAATCAGTGCAATTTGAGTGCACTGACTAGGCCACTCCTTGCCACCATCAAAGGAGACAAAATAGGTTATTATCTCTTATGTAAAACCCTCCAAGAGGAGTAAACCAAAGAAACTTTTCCCAAACACCATGCAACCCAGAAGTGGGAGACCCTAGAACTTGGGAAAGAGAATCCTGGGGGATTTTAAGAGAGTTGTGTAAATGTGTAAGGCTTATTCTGGAAGTTCATGAGAAATAAAAAAAAAAAAGTGCCACTCAAATTTAAACAAATGGCTAGTTAGTGTGTCTGTCTGACTGAGCCCTGCAATGGATCACTGCAGTCTGTCTTGAATTCTCATTAAATTCTATATTTAACCACCTTCTGTGTGGGTGGACAAGTACCATGCTCTAAACAACTAAGTTAATCCCTACTTGTTCAAGTCTCTCTGCTCATATGAATGCTAGTGGACTTCAAGATCAGTCAGTGAGTAGAATAAGCAGTCTGAGAACCAGGAATTGGCATAGGACCTTGAACCCTAGGGGCTCAAAGGTTCAAGTGCCAGCAGCTTGAGGAGATTGGAGTCTTGGATTTAGCTACAAAACAAACCAGATGTCTAAGACCAGCTGCTGGAGGGATCCATAGAGTCCACTAACGAATTCAATCCTGGTGAGACACAAAGGAGGCTCAGGATCAAGCTTGAGTGTTTTCTGTACATGTCTGTTTGTAAAGGCATTAGTTTCTGTCTGTGGTAATCCATGTGGGCAGCTGTGTTACTGTTGTGCAAATCTGTATCCGTAGAGAATATGTGTTGAGTCCTGTTACTGGCTGCACCTAGGGACATGGAACTACAACCTCACACCTAGCAGGAGGAATCCACCCAGTCCCAAAATCCACTAGACACTGCAACACCTAACACTGCCTGTCTGGCAATTGGAACTCTCCCACTGTGTTGCCTCAGTGACTGATGAACAGGAAATTTCAAAGCTTTCAGTTTTAAAAAATGTAAAAAGCACATATGATGCCAGTTTATCTGACACAGCATGAAAGCAACTTACAGACAAAACAGTATTTAGAAATCCTTTTCACAAAAGCTCTGGGCTGTTCATTAGGAGAAGCAACCAAGACCCCCGAGGAAAGCTTCCTACTTCTGAATAAAAACAGAGAACACCTAAATTACTGTAAGGCTGCATCTTGTAGTGCCCTGCCCTATTCCCTGCATTGCCCCTCTGCTGTCTGAAATACTGGTTAATCAGTTGCCATGAAACAAATGGACCAGGAAATTCTCTGATCTCTGCATACAACAAGCACAGGCTGCTCACCTTGTACTCAGCTCTTGGTCTGCGCAGCTCGGGAGCATAGTTTTTAACGCCAGTGTCCGTGAGGGCTGAGAGGGAAAGGCACAGCTGAGTAGCACATCAAAATCCTGATTCACATCAATTTCCAAAACCATCCTTTTCTTAGTTTTCATGGTAGAAGACCCGAACTTAAGCACCAAATGGCAACATAACATTGCACTAGAGCCAACAGCTGACAGTTGTATATAAGTAATTATCCCAAATCATCATGCCAATTCTTTAATTTCTTAGATGAAAAAACAACCCATGGTTGAACTTTCCGACAGCCCATGATTCAGTTTCACTTTCTGCATCATAAGGCAGAGGACACTTCCCTTTTTTTGGAAATGTTTTGGTTTTTGTTTATCTGTACCCCTGTGAAAATGAGGCAGGGATCCAAAGCTTACCATCTGAAAGGGACTGGAAACTTGGAAGTTTATTTCGTCCTGAAATAAAAACAAACACTGATGAGAGACTGTCTCTTCACCAGCAACATTTCTCCTACAGGGAACACAGACTGCAAGCCAGTTTGCTGCAGCTATGCCACCGCAGAACAAACAATTCTGTATTGTGATTCACACTACAGTGGCACAGCTGGGGCTCACCTGCTTACAGTCTAAGGCTTTGAAGTTGCCTGTAGCATCACAAACCATACCACACCCTGTTCCTATTTGCCCTCTTGGTGTTGAGGCCAGGTGAGGTTAGAATGCCTGAATTCACTCATCTACCTGCAGAGCAGTGGCTCAAGCACACAGCACTACATTGGCCATGGCAACATGAACAGCTTCATCCACCAGGGCTGAAATTTGGATGCCTTTCTTTATCACTTTATTATCAAAGCTGACAGTAAAAAAAACACCTCAGAGAAAGAGAGGCAAAGTAAAAGCTGTTTTCCTGTCTAGCTACGAGGCAACAGATCTGAATTCTTGCAAGCTGTGTAAGTTTGCCCATGGCCTCCTGTGCAGTTCCCCCCGTAACCAGCTATGCTGCCGCTGCTGCTATCATGCATTTGCTGAACCAACATCAACAGCAGTCAGCTGAGCTCCAAATAAAGGATAATCAACCTGTCTTCTCTACAGAACTGAAGATAAAATGAGGGCTACATAAGTCAAGCCAGTCCTTTGTAGCCTGCTCTTTTCCACCAATCAAACAGATTGCTGTTCCGTGCTGTGCTCTACCTGCTGTTCTGTGGATTCTGGATTTTAAGAAGCTATAATCTCCAAAGCTCCTCCCACATCAAAAAAGCATGCCATCTTGTGCACGAGACAGTCTCCAATTTCTGACTGGTGACCAGTACACTCCCAACTTGAGGAGAAATTAGAGCTTCCCTGTTTTACAATACACTTCATATCAAACAATTTACTTATGATAACACAATTGACCCTTGACACTCTGAGGGAAAACCCATTTGTCTATATGATACAGGATGATCCTCACCTTTGAATAGGTTGCTTAGGGAGTATGAAGAAACTTGTTTTGGAAGAGCAGCATAGGAGGAAGAGCCCTTCTGTAGGCTGGAGTCTCGGCCATCCAGCGAGCTAGAGCTGCCAGAGGCTGTCTCTTTGATTGACCAGGAGATACCTGTGTGCAGACAGAGGTCATTTAGAACAAATCAAAAGAGTCTGTAAAGAATGACTTCATGGCATTGCAGGAACGTTACCAAGTGTGTGCTGGTCAGTTCTGCACTAGCACATCTCGGTAACTGATGCTCAGCACTAAGTAGATGCAGAGTATCCCTCTATGCAGAACCCCAGTCTCATGTAATACTGCTTGTTAAGCAGTTGCATGTTGTCCTCCAGAAATGGCTGGTTTCAGCAATGTTGTACAGCTGGTTATGGCTGAGGTAAAAAAATGCATAGACCACCCAACATTTATACGATATTGCATGAGACAAAGCATAGTCCTTGTTCTAAAAGTACAAAGCAAGACAGAGAATCCCTGGCCTACCTCAAACTGCAGAAGCCTAAGAGCAGACTTTCCTGAACACTGGAAAACTAAGATAGTTTTCCATCCCACATAGACAGAACAGCTATCAGTGTGCACACACTGCCGGCACAATGAATATGTCTCCATCCTGATTGCTCAAGATACAGATTCACCTTATTTTCATGCAGCTGCACAACACACACATTTTAGGACCAGGGGGACAGAGGAAAAAAACCCCATAGCCAGAGAGACTTTGTGTAGGAAAAGAAATGCCCTGAACCAGAGGGAGAAGCTACAGCAAAGGACAAGAAGATCAGCGTCCTTGAAGGTCCTTGGGTGATCCATGTATAAATTCTCATTGTTTGCCACTGGCTAGCAAGTGCCACATATTCTGTGGGTCAAGAACTCCAAGGAGCAGCACACAATATGCTGTGTAGGCCATGAGCTCACTTCCATTATCACTAGAAACGTACCTGCTTAATGTTTACACTTCCCTTTCAAATTTCAAGCATTAGAGTCATTCTATAAACACACATTAAACCTTGGAAAATGTCCTTAAAGTGCTGTGGGGTCAAAATACAGAGAACTCTAAATGGTGCCATTTCAGGTAGTGGTGTGAAGGAAACGAATCACCTAGAATCTTGCAGACCATCTGAGCATGATGAGTATCAGGCCATAACCTCCAAAATACCTGTTCTGAGCTCGGCTATATATTAGGAAAAACGTGGTGTATTCCCTCCACTGTCTACACTCCTCTTCCTTACGTAATCTGGACTTCTGCTCACTCTATTTTCAGTGGATCCACTCAGGTAAATCAAGTGCTCACTCAGGCTCACAACCTGACCTGAGAGACTAGAATCAGATTAGATATGCAGGATTAGATAGCAAATAATGCTCCTGACCTGACAAAGTGACGTGACTTAAGCAGTAATTTTAAATTCTCTGTCTCAAAGATAACTTGCAGTTCTTCTGCAACTTACTTCCCACAGGTTCTCCGCTCCAGCTGACCCTCTCGAGGTCGTCATCATCATCATCTACGATATCCCGAAGGCTATTCACTGCCCGTTTGGACTCCTTTAGCTACGGACAAAAGAAAGAGCTTGCATAAGGACCACCAGAGTTGAACGGTGCACTTTGTTTCCTGTTACCATCAATCTCCCTCAGAGCTTTGAATCCAGTTTCTTCAGCTTCCATTGCTTCTTCTGGAGGAGGCGTTTTAATCCTGTAGGTGTTCGGCAGACATAGCAGCCCCTCCTCACCATGGGAACCCAAAGGTGCACCTGCACAGACACTAACAGCTCAACCAGCGAGAGATGCAGTCGAGCACGGGCGAGGAACCACGGTCCTACTGAGGTTTCGATCTGGCTACTGCAGAGGGCAGGACGGGAGCCGCTGGTACCCTCCGCACAGAGAGGAAGCGACAGCCCCACCCGCCCTCGGAGCACTGACCCCAGCGATGCGCGGGGCCCAGGATGGCCACGGCGCCCCGCCCGGTGTGGGTGTCGCATGAGGTCGGACCTTCCCTACCTGCGAGAGCTCGTCATCCTCATCGTCGAAGGTGAAGGCCCGGAACTTGGAGCTGTGCCAGTACTCCTCCTCGTCCGCCCGCGCCCTGCTCATCTGCAACGGCACCGCGCGGCTGCTTCAGGGGAGGGAGAAAGGGAGCGAGCGAGCCGCTGCCTCGGCGGGATCGGTATTACCATCACCGCCCCCAGC
>VWZG01003933.1:53400-85995 GCA_013396735.1 Grallaria varia | reverse complement strand
GCTGCTGCCGTGCCGGCGGGAGGGGCCGGGGCGGGGCGGCCGCGGGGCACGCCGGGACATGTAGTTCCCCCGCTCACCTACTACGAGTCCCGGCGTGCCCCGCCCGCTGCGGCGTCGGACTACCACTCCCAGGGGGCCGCGCGCGGCCGTGCGGCGTCCGGGCCGGCTGCCAGGATCGGGGCTCCGGGATCTGTGGGCCTGCCCCAGGAGCTGTGACCCGGCTGGAGCGGGACGGGACGGGACGGGACGGGACGGGACGGGACGGGACGGAAGGGGAGCGCCGATCCCCATCGCAGTTGTCGGCGGCGCGGCAGAACCAATAAAGCAGGCGGAACCAATAAGACAAGGGCGGCGCTGCGGGGGCGCTCCGGAAAGGCTCGCGCCGGGCGGAAGGCGGGAGGCGGCGCGGCGGTTCTAGCAGCTTCCACGGGCGGTCGGAGCGGAGGCGGCGGTCCCGATCCCGATGGCCAAGTGGGGAGAGGGAGACCCGCGCTGGATTGTGGAGCAGCGGGCGGACGCCACCAACGTCAACAACTGGCACTGGTGAGCGAGGCGGCCGCGCCGAGACCTGTCCGGGAGGCCCGGGGACGGAGGGTGCTGGCCCGCCGGGGTCCGGGCAGGGCCGCCGCCTTCCGGCCCCTCTCTGCCGACTGGTGCTGAGGCGAGAGCTGAGCCCCCGGGACGGCCCCCGGCTCCATGCGTGTGTGAAAGGGGTGCCCTGGGGAAGGACTCTGTGGGTGTGTTGGAGCGGGACAGGGAGACGTGGACCAGGGAGCACCGGATAGTCCCGGTGTGTGCTGGCAGGGTGGGCTGTCCCAGATTTTCACCCTGTCCGGTTTTCCCGCAGGACGGAACGGGATGCCTCCAACTGGTCCACGGAGCGGCTGAAAACTCTCCTCCTGCCTGTCAGGGTGGAGGGTGAGGAAGGGGCATGTGAGGTGACAGAAGTGAGCAAACTGGATGGAGAGGCTTCCATTAACAATCGAAAAGGGAAGCTTATCTTCTTCTATGAGTGGGCTATCAAGCTGGCGTGGACTGGTGAGTGATGTGCTCCCCTCCCGTTTCAAGGTCAGATTCACATATAATATTAAGGATAAAGGTACTTAGCTCATTTAGGAAACAATAATAAAGGGAAGTATTTTATAGGGATACAAGTTTACTTTTACAGCAACCAGAGTAAGAATGATTGATCTGAGCAATGTAATTGTAATTGTAGGCACCTCGAAGACAGGAGTGAAGTACAAAGGTTATGTGGAGATTCCTAATCTCTCGGATGAAAATGACATCGATGAAGTTGAGGTGAGCACAGCTGAACACTGATGCTGCTGGCTATATGGCTGTTCTAACAGGAATACTCACAGCATTAATATTTCCTTCCATTTTAGCTTTGTTAAAACATTTGTGTTGAACTCTTTTAGAGTTGGAGACTGCTTAAGTTAATAGAATCAAAGAATGGGTTGGGTTGGGTGAGATCTTTAAAGATATCTCGTTCCAGCCTGGTCTTGAACACTTTCAGGGATGGGGCAGCCACAATTTCTCTGGGCAACATGTTCCATTCCCTCACCACCCTCACAGTAAACAATTTCCTTCTAATATCTAATATAAACCTACCCTCTTTCAGCCTAAAACTGTCATGCTTCGTTCTGTCACTACACTCTCTGAGAGTCGCTCCCCGTCATGTTATATCTTTATCAAATTAATTTCTGTCTTCCAGATATAATGGCTCTATAACACATGAAGGTATTTATGTACACATGTACATTACTGTAGGCTGAGAGAGGTGAAGTGAAAGATGAATAAAACTGCATTGCTGTTTCTGAAAGTTTAGCTGTAGTCTGTGATGTTGAATTAAGTAATTAAAGGACCTTGCAAATGTGGCTTTGTTAATCAATACTTGTTCTTGTTTAGATCCTTGTCAGCCTTGCTAAAGATGAGCCTGACACTAACTTGAAGACCCTGATGAGGCAGGAGGGTGCAAAAAAAATTAGAGATGCAATGAAAACTTACATCAGCACTCTCAAAACGGGTATGTAACTGAGAGGGAGAAGTGTCATGGGAGCCCATATGGGCTAGAGCTGAAGAACAGAGGGGGGTAACGAGAGGAATTCTTCACCCGAGTTCAGCAAGAAGGTGTCAGAGCAATAATAGCAACTTCTCTGTTTCTTTAGAAATTGTTAGGATTTGGCAAGAAACACTTCTGTCTCTAGACACTGTGGCACAGGTTTGGTTGTAACCTAGAAATAAACAGCATTTTTGGATTTATGTTTTAAAACTGAGAATGTCCTTCACATGCTGAAGCTCAGTTATAGAGAAAATAAAGCCAGTAAAATGTGTTTGCTACCCCAGTGGCACAGTCACTGCTTGTGGCACAATTTGGCCTTCAGTTTACTTAACTCTCTTGGAAGGTGATATCTTCTCCAGTTTGTGGTTTTTTTCTCTTTTGCCACACTAGTAAAGGCATCTAGTGTTACTTGGATTTTAGAATAACTGATCTCTGGAAATTGCTCAGCAGCTTTTGTTGGTGTCATTTAATGAGCTTTCTCAGCATCTGGATCAAATTTCTTTTTTTTTTAAAGTTAAATCCGAGTCCAGCAGTTGGAATTAAATCAGTGTGCTTCTCTTAAGTTTGTATTTCCTCTCAAACATAGGTTGGGAAAACTACAGTTGCTTTTTATATCCATTTACCTATATTACACTACATGTGCTAGATACGCTGGGTACAAACCACCACTCACTGCTGTTTTTCCAGGATCAAATTTCTATACCCTGGGGTTCTTTTCAGCTGTTGTAGTGTTCTGAGTGGGAGATACAGTCACCCCAGTGGAAGATGAGAATGTCAATAAGGAAAAGCTGTATGATCTTGTGGGCTGGAATAAATAAGAATAGGCGGGAACCAAGCATCACAGGATATGAATTTATACATGTGTGATAAAATTTTGCTATATAATAGAATTTTTCCAGTTTGAACAGATGAAAAGGAAGGAGAAAGAGCAAAAGGTTATATAACTGGTAAAGGCAGAAGTCATAGAGCTGGAGAAAAACCAAATGTAATTCTGAAAGTCTGAAGATTCTGGTGGCATTACAAAAGTCTTAGTGCTTCTGGACAGAGCACTGCCAACACATTCCCTGGGTTTCTGTGTGTAGTCCTGGCATCTGGTGTCAAAAAGATAAATTGAGGAGGGAGTTAGAAGTAACTACACTACAGTGATGTGAGAAATAAAAAGCCAGCCTGAAAAGAAATGAAAAGGCTTGGTTTGGTGTGTCTAGACCAGCAAAGCAAAAGTATTTGAGATGTGATTGCAGTTTATATTAGAGAGTAAGAGAGAAAAAATGCTACGTAAGTCTAAGGTTAACTAACATTATTGCTAGAGCAGCATGTGGAAGATGGTGTGTCTAGGCTATGAAGAGGAGGTAAGTTCCTAACTGTTAGTGTAGGCAGGTTTTGACAGCATCTTTGGTGGAGTGTTGTGAGTGCAACAGTAATTAATTGCTTGTAAAAAGAGGTCTTTTTCCTTTTCTAAAAACTGTTTTCAAGCCAAGAGTAGGGAGAAACCAGGAAGCCCTTTTTGACTGTGTTTTTCAAAGAACAGTTAAAAGGTTTACTTGATCTTTTATTGGTTTCATTGGCACATTCCTGTCTTTCCAGAATTCACCCAGGGCATGATTTTGCCCACAGTGAATGGTGAACATATGGAAACAGCACCTCAGGTGGCTCCTAAAGCAGAAGACCGCAAGGTAAACAAAACTGCAAACATGCTTTGGGATCTGTGAAGAAAGGTACATGGTATTAGATACTGGGGCTTACAGGAGCAACCTATGTTGTGTATAGGATACATACACTCAGGAATTGGCAATACACTCAGGAATTGGCAATCTGTGGTATAGGCCTGACTCTTTCCATTTGCAGCACATGATGTTTCTTCCAAACAGAGGGATAAATCTGCCTTTTACGCTCAAATATGGTTGTATCTAATTGCATCTTTACCAAGAGCCTTTGGTTTTTTTCTCTTGGATGTGTGAACCTCTTGTTGATTTGGGGTTTTTTTTTGTGAAAAAAAAAGTATGTGTTTGTTTTGCTTGTTTTATTAGGTGGCTGCTAAGAGCAGTACTGCTGCATCACAGGCCAAATCCATAGGAGTCAAGATCCCTACCTGTAAGATCAGTTTGAAGGACACTTTCTTAACATCTCCTGAGGAGCTCTACCGGGTATTCGTTACTCAGGAGGTAATGCATGGCTTGTTCTGAGAATTGTTCTTTGCATACAGGCAGAGCTTCCTAAGATGCTTTTTAAGGCATTCTGTAGGACACTTGCAGTCTGTGAGAATGGAGTAAGAAAGCTGGTCTGCAGAGCAGTTGCTTAAAGCTTGCGTATGGATCCTTTCACGCGGCTGACAAGGGGACTAATGCCAGCCCGAAGCCAGGTCCAGCCTGCTGTCAGCACCTATCCGTGGGTGTAGCCTTTATTGCATGTGGTCGATTGACTTGGATTTACAGTTCTGTGCTTCTTTGGTTTTGTTTTTACCTTTGAAGGCTAGGTGGTGTCAAATTGTACTTTGGGAATAGCTTCCCCTCTCCTGCACACTCTTACATAATCTAGGAAGACACTACAGCACTGTATAATCTAAACATGATCTTAGTCTTCTATTCCTTCTCTTTTGATAAGATAAAGAACAAAGAAAAAAATACTGTTTTTTCTTAGAACTAGGTTTCATTAAGAAATCACCAAAGTAAATCCATATGTGACTCAGAACACTGCATAGAATTGGAAAACTAGGGATTCTTTTTCCTGGGCAGGCAGAATGCTGCTGTAGTGGCTATAATGTTGCTTTTCTGGCCAGGGCAGGGTTTTGTCTTTTGTTGAAGACCTTACACTCATCATACCCTGCACAAAATGTCCAGCACACAGCTAGATAAGCACATCATGTGGTGGAGGAGCAGTTGGCTCACAGATCGAGCACAGAGGGTAATAGTGAATAGGGTAACATCAGACTGGTGACCTATCACTAGTGGGGTTCCACAGGGCTCCATCTTAGGCCCTGTACTCTTCAACATCTTCATGACTTGGATGCAGGACTGGAAGGGACACTAAGCAAGTTTGCAGGTGATGCAAAACTGGGAGGAGCTGTTGACTCCCTCAAAGGCAGGGAGGTCCTGCAGAGAGACCTGGACAGATTAGAGGACTGGGCAATCACCAACCATATGAAAGGAAAGTGCTGGATTCTGCAGCTGGGATAGGGCAACCTGGAATGTATGTACAGAGTGGGGAATGAGTTGCTGGAAAGCAGTGCCATGGAAAGGGACCTGGGGGTCCTGTTGATGGCAAGTTGAATGTGAGTCAGCAGTGCCTTGGCAGCCAGGAGGGCTAACCATGTCCTGGGGGGCGTCAGGCACAGCATCACCAGCTGGTTGAGGGAGGGGATTGTCCTGCTCTGCTCTGTGCTGGGGTGGCCTCGCCTTGAATATTGTGTGCAGTTTTGGGCACCACAGTATAAAAAAGACATTAAACTATTAGTCTACAACTTCTTTTGGAGAGGAACAGAAGGGGCAGGCACTGATCTCTTCTTTGTGGGGACCAGTGACAGAACCCAAGGGAATGGCCTGAAGTTGTGTCAGAGGAGGTTTAGGTTGGATATTATAAAAAGGTTCTTCACCCAGGGGGTGGTTGGGCACTGAAAGAGGCTCCCCAGGGAAGTGGTCACAGCACCAAGCCTGACAGAGTTCAAGAAGCATTTGAATGATACTCTCAGGCACATGGTGTGACTCTTGGGGATGATCCTGTGCAGGGCTAAGAGTTGGACTCGATAATCCTTGTAGGTCCTTCCAACTCAGCATATTCTGTGGTTCTGTGACTTACCTCCTCTTCCAGAACTTTTGTAGCTGGATGGGAGGCATTAGGCACATTTGTAGGCAGATAATATCAAGTCTCTTCTTGAACTCTTTTCAGATGGTCCAAGCTTTCACTCACGCACAAGCCACCTTGGAGGCCGATAAAGGAGGCAAGTTTCAGTTGCTGGATGGCAGTGTCACAGGAGAGTTTGTTGACCTAGTAAGTACTAACTAGTACAAGTGTATCTTGTCCAGAGGTAGCCTTTTTTATTTTTGAGGTGTTGTTTCGGTAGCAATGCTTCTGTTAGTTAACTGTGGAGTTCTGCCTGGTGCCCAGTAGTTATCTGTAAGTTCTGTGGCCATTGAATTGTTCCTAGTAGTATGAACTAATATATGGGACTTCAGTCTGGGGAGAAAATCTGGCTTCCAGTCATAGATCTGCCCTGTCTTGGTGTGATTTTACTTATTTATTAGGGGTTGGAGGAGTGTTAAAGATAGTAACTGACTGGTTTCCTCTTTGGCTCAGCTGCCACTGAAGTCCTTTGGACAGGGACCCTGTCTCAGTGTTTGGGGCTGTACTATGGCCTACCTTTCTAGAAGGGGATTGAAAAGAAAAGGGCACTTAAAGTCTTTTTCCCTCTGTGTGTGTCAAGGGGTCTCTAAGATTTTGTATCAATAAAATTCTAACTGTTTTCTATTAGACTGCAAGACTTGCTAAAAACTACTACTCAGTCTTTCTCTCTCTTGTCAAGGTTCCTGAGAAGCAACTTGTTATGAAATGGAGATTTAAATCTTGGCCAGCTGGTAAGTAGTCCAGAAATGGACTGTGGTTTTAACTGCCCTTGCCTGTGTTTGAAGAATTCCAGCCCCATTTGACACACTGTGTTCTGACTCCTGATCACAGAGTACATGGTGTTATGGGAGCTGCACCAGTGTTATCCCACCATCCTATCCCGGACTGTCTTGTCTCAAGCAGCCACTGTTCGGAGCAGTGACCAGGGATTAGGAAGGATGAAGTAGCAGCTTGCTCACCTGTGGCTGCAACTGCTTCAAACCCCATGAAGAGGGAGCCTTCTCCTCCCTGTGTTTCTAGGGAAGGTCTGCAGCTGTCATAAGCAGATCTTCTGGGGAAGATCCTGAAGGGTCTTTTAAGTATTGCCATGTGAGAGGAGGAGCAGAGCAGCTCCCTGGGGCTGTTTATAGTGTACTACACACTGCTGACAGATTTGCTTTGGTTCCTCTAGGGCACTTTGCAACCATTACCTTGAACTTCAGTGACAAAGGTGGTGAGACGGAGGTGTGTTTGGAAGGCAAGGGCATTCCTGCCAGTGAGGAGGAAAGAACAAAGCAAGGCTGGCAGCGCTACTACTTCGAGGGCATTAAACAGACATTTGGCTATGGCGCCCGCTTGTTTTAATACTGGTTGCTGGGAGGCTCTGCCTGAAGACTCTACCATATGGACTGATAAATTTCTCGCCTGTTCCTTTCTAATCTTGGCCCTGCCGCTGAGTAAAGTGGGATGACAGGTGATGAGGAAGGCTACTGAGCAGCACCACTTTCAGTCCCTCACTGCTTTGTGCATGTCTCGTGCTGCAGGGGATTCTCTTACATGTACATACTTCTATTGCTAAATAAACCTAACTTAAAAAAACACTGTGGAATTTGTATCCTCAGATCAGCTTGAGTTCAAAGGGTCGGTCGATAAGCTGAGGGAGGGATCTGTCTGAAAAAACTCTGATCAATGAGGAGTTCTGATGCCACTGTGATTTACTCCTTGCTTCTGGGGGAGTAGAGAGCATGAACTTGATGCAGTTTTTAGTTTTGAGCAGCTGCTCGTCTTCTCTCTGCTTTTGATCTGCCGCTAGTAAATGTTTCAAACCCTTCCCATTTCTGAAGGCATCTGTGATCCTGTTCAAGCTGTTCCTCTCCTCCTTTGCAAATCCCCTTTTTCAACACATCCTTCCTTACAGTTACCCTAGTCTGCTCTAAAGAATGACTGTCGTTTAGTCATTGAATGTCTAAGACAATCAGCAAATCACCGCTAGGGAAACTCCTGACTACAGAATGGTTCTAGCAGGTTATGGGGCCCAGGATCAGCTACCTTCAAGAGCTTGAAGCCATAGCAAACTGTTTATTTTTCAGGAATAAATCCCACCCTCATTTAGAGTCTATAGAGTACAGTACTTTTCACTCATGTCACTTAAGCTGTTGCTTTAACTGATGAGGAAAATTACTTGTTCTCTCCTGTTAATACTGTTTGTTCCTGGAGATGTCTTGTAAAGCACTAAACTTGTTTATAGGAGAGGGGGGAAAAAATCTAACTGATCAGAAGTGTCAATCTGCTTAACCTCAAGGGTGACAGAAGTGCTTGTTTTCTTTTTGAGGCATGAGCTTCTCTTGAATATTTTCTTTTCTGCTAGTGTTTTCTGCAGAGCTCCTTTAGCAAGCCAGAAGGAAGTAATGTTACTGGGTGAGATTTACTGATTTGTGGATTTTAAATTTTTTTTTCATTTTTTTAAAATCTGAATGGCATGTGGTAACTGTTCCCTTCAATTAGGAGACAGAAAAAAAACTAATGCCTGTTTTAGAAGAACTGAATGTAGTTGTTTGCATTGCCTTTTAAACTGAAGAGAGTGCTTTGCCTGTTCTGCTCCCTATTCCAGAGTGCCCAAGTGTGAAAAATTCATGATAAAATGTGGACACAGACATCAAGAGTGCAGTCTGGAACTCAATTCTGATTGTGTACTCCTCTCTGCAAACTGATCTGTGACAGCAAAGGAAGTTGTATGAAGAGCAGGCACCTGTAGATATGGTAGAGCTTCCCTGTGTCTTGCAGGGCTGTCTTCCCTAAAGCACTGTCTGGCTGGGAAAAGGGAGGTGGGTGTTTTGCCAGGAGTTTTGTGCACAGATGAACTAGGTTACGCATCTGGTAGGCTGCGGGAGTGTAGCATGATGTAGGCACACTGACGTGACTGTACAGCATGCACATTTGGTTTTCTGTTTGGGAAGTCCTGGGCAGTAACATGGGAAACCTTAAACAGCAGGGCTAGGGAGTGAGTTCACAGCGAAAAACTTTGGTAGGAGGAGAGCAAAATTACTTGAAAACTGAAAAAGTGAGCTCATTCTAAGTTGAGACAAACCTGACAGATGAATCGCTCTGTCCTTGCTGTGCTTTGGCAGCTGTGCTGTGGTAGCAATGCTCGCCTGCTGCAGGCTCTGCTGGCACAGCTGAGCCAGGGCAGCAGAAGGCAGGCCCTGCTAATCACCTGCTGCTGGAAGGTTAGGAAGTGGGACTGGAAGGCAACTGAAGTGGAATTTTAATTGCCTTCCTTTCATCACAAGCAGGGTTTACTTCAGGCATCCTGCTGCTACTCTAATAGGCCAGTGGCAGACATTGATGGGGCTCACGGACCCAGGGCTTTGCTTGGAGGCTGTTTGAGGGCTCTTCCAGCAAAACTGGCTGCCCTGAGTTATGCTGGTGCTGCCCCAGCTGGCTCCCTGCCCTGCAGGTTGGAAATCACCATCCACACAGCAGCAGAACTGGCTGTGTAATGTGGCCATGCCTTGGCTGCTGTTCACATGTGAACCTCTTGGACCAACCCACCGGTAAAGGAAAGCTTGTGTGAAAAAGCCAGGCTGGGTGTTCATGCACTGAGCGTGCCAGGACACACCAGCTCTAATGGGCACAGCAGTGGTAATTAAGGCCTTACACCACTTCAGACGTTTACTTGGTGAAGGAGACCTGAGCCTTAAGTCATCCTAGGGAAGGTCCCCTCTACATCTGCCTGCTGCCAGCAAAGTGACACCTTCAGCTGCAGCTGACATCTGGTGCAGCTATCCAACGCTAATGAGAAACACCAGACCTTTGCTTTACTTGGAAGTGTCAGGACAGCCGGACACAGTTTGCAGCCCTTTGACTATTTGGAGAAGGGAGGGGTGTATAAAATGAGGGAGAAAAACAAGGTCCAGTATACTCTTGCCCAAAGGCTCTTTAAGAATCTGAACTTACACAGGATAAGAAAGTCTTGTGAATTAAAGAAAACAAAGGTTAAAAAAATAGAAAATAGAGGTAGAAGTGATTTTTTCACAGTAATGAGAGGTCAGAGGTGGATGCTCACTGGCTGTGCCTTTATGAGACACATAGAGGAGATGAGTAAGGAGCCACCATCAAACAACAAACCAAATGGGTCTCTGGACATATTTAGTGAATTCTGGAATTTCTTGCAGCTAGTGATTTTGACCAAGTGGAAAAGTATGGCCAGTGGGGCTACAGCTGAAAAACTGCAGCAAGTGTAGGTTCTTTTTTCCTTTTAATCTTCTGCTCCAGAGCCACTGGCAGCTGCTTGCCACCAGCACACCTAGCCCAGAAGAGTAATGTAGCCACACAGTGGGGTGTGTCCCTTCACAGACCGGAATAGGGGTGTCTGAAACGTTTGTTTCTTCTCCAGAACTTCGGGTTTGACTCAAGGTCCACAGAACATCGCAACTACACTTTGCTCTTTCCTAGGCTAAGGCCAGGCCTTAGAGTTCAGGTCTCCTCCACAGGTTTTGGCCAAACCCTCCTCGCATTATCATCCTCTGTCCCCTCAATCCAGAGCATCTCCTTCTGGGCCCAGTTGGGCTTTTGGTGTGCTTTCCAAGAAGCAGCTTCTTGGAGCAGGAGCCCTGAAAAAAAGCAGACAGGTAATGGGCTCCCTGCTGTTGTAAACATGTTTCTGTGAAACCTCGCATTCAGCCCTGAGAGATGGGCTGCACTCACTCTACCTGTGCCCCAGCAAAATCTGGGTCTGGCTCCTCGTGTGTGCAGACAAACTCATCTGCAAATCAGATGCCAGGGAACTGGTACAGCTGAGCCACACCAAGCTCCGATCCAGGCTGGCAGACTAAGACTATGTTGATCACTGCTGGTCAAGAAGTTTTGTATTCAAAGCTGTAGGCAAAAGTGCAGCTTGAGACTCTACCACAGATTCACTCTGTGATTTCAGGTGACATCTTCAGGTCTTCAGCACCTGCAGAATTAGAGCAGGACTTCTTCCTGCTTCCATCCTCTGGCTGTGGGATTTCTATAGCACAGGAATTTCGTAGCAGGGCTCAGCAACCAGCACAGCAAGGACTTTGTTGCAGAGGATAAAGGTATGTTAGGCATGTTACATACACAGCAGTAACTGCTGACTGCTCCTCCAGGGAAAGAGTGATTTTCTGTGAGCAGTTTGGGCTCCATCCAACAATGTTTTTGATGTTGCAGAAGACCACTTGGAAGCTCAGAGCATCCTTCACTGAGAAGGGTCTGCTGCTCCCCCCAGGCAGGAGTGAGCACTGGTGCCAGGCAGCTGTGGCGCAGAGTCCTGTGTGGGAGTGGCAGATGTGCAGACAGCACAAAGCAAAAGGAGCAAGAGAGAAGGAGGGAAAACAGCTGGAAACACCAAGATCTTGACAGTGGTCATTATTTATGCAGCAAATTAACAGCAACAAAAAGCTGTGATCCCTGGAAATACCCCTGCAATAATTAGCTGTTGGCTCTGGAGGTGGTTTGCCAAACCGGTTTGCCAGCTGGGATGATGCTGGGTTTTATCTTCCCCCTGCTTAAAGTAGTGTGCTGATGTAATGTCAGCCAGTATCCAGCTCTGGCCAGGCTGACCGTGGAATAAAACTTGGGGCACAGGCAGCCTCTCAGCACTGACCCTGATGGTCTTCCTGTAGGAGGCTTCCTTCCCTCTAAGCAGAACTTCACATATCCCATGGCTGTGGTAGTAGGCTACAGATAGTCTTTGTTACCTCTGATTTTTGCTGCCAGACATTGTCAAATGTAAATTCTGAGGGAAGGAATCAAAGCCATCAGGGTCCCAGCTGGGACTGGGAACCCAACATGTAGTGTTCAACATAGTGTCATCCCTCTCAACCAAAATAAATAGCAAGATATGCTTCAGTCCCAACTGAATGACATCAGCATGACATATATATATATAAAGTGCTTTATTGCAGCATCAGAATAAAGAATTCTTCTCTATGAAATTTTGTAGAAATAAAAGACATTTTATATATATTATATATAAAACTCCAATAAACTTAAGGAGTGAAGGCTTAGAGATTCATTACTTAAATAGCAGTGAGCAGGACAGAATCTTTGATGGGATATAAAAACAAACACTTGCTTACTGTCCAGTTTTCTCACAGCGCCCTGCAAAGCCTCTCGGTGTGTAAGGTGCTTGTATGAGGAACAACACTGCTTCTTGTTTCTCATGCTCCAGTTCATACCTGTATTGTCCAAACCATAGAGGCAGCAAAGCAGAACAGCTACTTGGCTCTCAACTACCTTTTGTGGGGGTGGCAGGGGGTGGGGGGTGTCAATGCAAGAAGTTTTTCTACTTGCCCTTGGACAGAACTCTAGTTATTACAGAAATTATAGTTTCTTTTTTGGGTGTTAGACTAGTTGACATAGCCAGTATAAAGACCAGGAGAGTCCAAATCCTGGGTAACACTCTTATTGTAAGAGCACTTCCTTAAAGAGTAGCCAGTCTAACAAACAATTGGCTGAGTTTTTGCAAGTTTCCTTCAGTAAAGGCTGTTTGGTGATGGGTCCAATACTGAACACTAGGCACATTCAACAGGAGGTTGTTTTACAGAAGTCTGCATTGAAACTCCTCTGAGAAACTGATGATGTTAATGATGACACATGGTATGAGAGAGGAACCGTGAAGATAACAAGCTATCCTTCCATGGCCTTGGCTGCTGAATTCATTTGCTTCCCACACAAAAGCCTCCATGCCTCTTGCTGAACACATCCAGGCTCCCAGAACCAGATCACTGCTATCCCTTCTTGACCACCTCTCTATGACCTACCTTTTTACCAGAAACTTGCAAGCGAATGACCATTCTGGCTAAATAACATGGAACGATCATGAAAATTTTTCAGAGTCTAGGTCTCCATCCATGCTTATTTGGTTGTCTTTCTTCTCACCATTTATGTAATGCTAGTCATCTCAGACTGCACACCTGTCAGGAAATGGATGATGCCTACCTATGTTTCGATAGAACCCATAGCCATAGTCCAGGGATACAAGTCTGGAATAATAATTAAATAAGAACAATTCAGTGATAACTTGATTAATAGTTTTGTTTTATGCGCTAGGAAGTCTTAGGTCCTGATGACCAACAATTCTATCAGTAACTGAGGCAAAAGGATCAACATACACTCAATGTGTATGAAGATGCTCACAGAAAGACTCCTCAAAGAGCTTTCAGACCATGGGTATTCACTGACACTGGAGAAAGCTCCATCAACAAGGACAGACATAGCACAGGATGGTCAGCCAAGGACCTCTGCAACCAGACAAGTAGTTTTTTGGTCCAAGTGTCCTGCAGAAATACATGCAGTAGCTAACAGCCTTGGGTGTAACTTCTTATCTAGAAATGACTCCATTCTTCTTTATGTGTGCTTGACTTGCTCCTTTATTTCCTCTGATGCATAAAATTTGCTAAATAAAAGCTGTAAAGTTTCTGCCAGGCTCAACAACTGAATGACCAGGGATAAAGATGCTCAGCCTAGTTTCTTTGCAGAAAGCTCCCAAAATACACTGGAAGTCACTGTGATGGACCTGTGAAAAGCTGAGTAAAACCGAGGCAAGACCAAAGTGCCAACAGAGAGCATCAAGATTCATGATCTGTAGACACCAAATATTGACATTATTATCATGTGTGACTTCCTCCTGTGGAGCCACACTTGTGAGCCTGGCCCAGCAGTGAGCCTGAGAGGCGCAGGCTATGCCCATGACCCGCTTCCCCTGGGCCACCTCCCACTGGGGACCTTGGCAGACCCAGCATGAAGCAGGGTTCATGTCCAGAAGCAGACCAGAGAGGGGCAACACTGGGTGCTCCCAGAGGCGCCTGAGTTGTTCCTATCCCCATGGAGAACTTGGCTCAGTGCTTTTTGCTCCTCACCAGTAATGGTATGAGCAGCTGCCAAGGTGCTCCTGCCTCCGATAGGCCTGTGAGTAGAAAACACAGGACATTCTTCTGGGCTGTGCCATGGGTGCTCCTGAGCACTGAGACCCTCTGGGGGCTGCCAGGGGGCCAAGGCAGCCTGGTGCTGGGACTTGCATAGGTGCTATCACCCTACTCCCCCAAGCACCAAGGCAGAGGGGCTAAAATGCACATGGGTGCTGTGTCCCCGTCCACCTCCTCTGAGGCCCACCCATGTCTAGCTTCAGCAGCCAAAATGCTGGTGGCAAGGCAATCTTGCCAAGGGAGCCCAGAGGGCCAGTTTCCTCCTGCCCCACACCCACCCTGGACCCATGGACCCTGCTAAGCCTTTCCCTGCTCCTTCCCAATCATGCATGCAGAAATCTGAGGAGCATGCACCAGCCCTGCTCTGTACACATGGCTGGGACAGCCCTGCGCTCTCTAGGAGGACTTACCCCAGATTTAGACATTAACTAGCATGTGCCAGGGCAGGTGCACAGGCAAGAGCAGGCAGCTGTGCCTCAGCAGCTCCTCAGATGTGGCATGAAGCCAGCAGGAGCTGAGCCCGCTTCACCCTGCACTCAGCTTTCAGGTTGCATTGAAAGGTTGTAGAGAATAAAAGCAAACAGGAGCAGCCTCTTGTTCCCTCTACACCTCCCAGCCCCTGCTGCTCCCCGTGTGACAGCCCAGGAGCCCTGGATTTCAGGACTGCCCTGGGTGGCATGGCAGGGATTGCACCACGATAACCTCCAGCACCCTCAGAAATCCGACAGGTGCTGAGACATCGCTCTGAGGGGATGAGACAGTTGACACACCCTCCCCACTCAGCCTGGCACCACTGAGGAGCCCATGAGCAGGGCCAGGGCTTGCCAGGCTGTGCAGGGATGCAAGCCAGTGGTGATCATGACTCCTTTTTGAGTGGCTGTGGCTAGTACTCCTTGGCCTCCTGCAGCTGGGAGAGGTACTCCTCCTCAGTGGGGTTGTCAGCACACTGTTGCCCATTGTTGGGGGGCCGGACAGCGTGATACCGGCTCCAGTCACCCTTGCAGAGGATCCAAGGCAGCATGTCCACTTTGTAGTGCAGCTCTGGGGAGAACTCGGTGCTGATGAGGTTGGGGACACCGGCCCCCTTGCCACGGGTGATGAGACGGGTGTGCTCATCATAGCAGCAGTGCTGGGCAGCCAGGGTGGTGCTGTCCAGGGAGAGCATGGAGCGCAGGCAGAAGCGCGCTGTCGGCTTGTAGATGTCCAGGCGCTCCTTGGGGCCACTGGCATCCCGCCATCGGAAGCTCTTGCCCTGCTGCTCATCCCGCAGGTTGACGGCACTGTAGATGGCCTCCAGTGGGTAGGAGCAGGGGCAGCTGGGCAGATCCGTCAGCACCTTGCTCAGGTACTTGGTGAGGAAGTCACTCTTGCAGTTCAGCCACTTCTCACAGCTGTCCACCTCTGGAGGGAGGGTACCAAAAGGGTGAGGGCATGTGCAGTCTGCATCCCACTTTACCCAGTTGCCATTTGCCTCCAGCCTTGACAACACCACTAGTGGAGCCTGCATCTACCAGGCAGGAGCAGCCAGGCTCCTGGAATGAGCTGGAGCCAGGCTCCATCACCAAAGCAGTGAGAGAGGGAAGGGGTTTTGTGCTGGGACGAGGCTGGCAGCATTTCCCCATGGAACAGAGCACACAGCAGGCTGGCCTCAGTCACTGAACCGTAAAGCAGGACTGTGTTGTAGCAGGGCTGTGGGAGCAACTAGGTTTACTAGCATGACCACTGAAGCCCACACACAGTAGTGGTCTAGGTGACTTAGGTCTGGACACCAGACGCGGAAGCCTTCGGCAGAGCCCTCCCCACCAACCAGCTATGACCCCCCCAGTGTCTGGCACTGAAGCCCCCAGTGCAAAGCAGAAACAGAGGCTGACCTGAGTTAAACAGCTCTGTGGTGTTGTCACTTTTGAAAGGCGTCTCTTCTGTGGGGAAAAGCATTTCCCCTTCTGCTCCTTGAGAAAGAAAAAAACAAAACAAAGAGCCAGGGTGAACATCAGGAGGAGTGGTGGCTTTTTTTCCTCTGCATGCACACCAGACACCATCCATTTTTCAGCCCCTCTCCTGGCATTTCTTTAGTGACATGGCCCTGTCTTTGGAAGGAAGAACCAGCAGCAAGACTGGGTGGACAGACTTGCTGAAGGCTGTGAGTTTATGTAAATCCCAGTGGACAGAGCTGGTTCTCAGTATGACTCAAGAGAGAATTTCAAGCTCCCAGTGTGAGAGAAGTCACACACCAAGCCTGACACCAGCTCTGCCACCCTTGGGTACCACACAACTGCCTGGGGAGCCATGAAGCCCAATCAGAGTTTCTTTGTGGAAACAAAGTCCCATGGTCATTAGCCCTGATCACATTAACCATAACTAGCTCCTGAAGCATGAGCAATGCCCAGCCTGCAGCGGTAGGGGACCAGCCCACATCAGGGTCAGACAGTACCCAAGCACTGGTATGGCCAAGGGCTCACCAGGGCAGTGTGGCAGGTCGCAGGTCCTCGACTCTGTCGCTGTGCAGGCGTAGCCACAGGACCGGGTCCTCTTCTGGTTCCCACTGCCACAGGTAATGCTGCAGGGGGACCATGGGCTCCACTCCTCCTCATCTTCATAGTCTGTGCACAGCAGGGAAGAGGCAGAGTGGTGGACCTCAGCAAAGCCTTAGCAGGAGGGGAGCCAACAGCCACTTGGGAACTCCCTCAGCCATGTGAGGCCAACCCTGCCCTCACTTCCAACTCCCAGGAAGCAGCCCCTGAGCAAAGGCTCTCATTCTCACAACTCTGCTCCCAGTAATACCAACCCAAACAGGCATTGCTGTCCATCCCTATCCTCACCAAACTTGCCCAATGCACGGAAGCATGACATGTTAGCAAAGGTTGACTGGCTTCAGGACCATGGCCAGGAAGCTGCAGGAGGGAGCTGCTGTGGTGCCCTGGCCTGTCTGCCCACCAGCATCCGCCATCGAGCCCTCTGCAGCTCCTCTCCTGAGAGGGTGCCCACATCTGTGGCAAAGGCTTCTGGCACTGGTGTCAATGCAGGGATCTGAGCTGATGGCAACAGCACTTGCTGTTAAACATTTACACCGTATTACTCATCTGAGCATGCCTCTGCTAGAGCTCATGCTCCATGTGATTACATGCAAGGGCAATTCTCATCAGGACCCTGGCATATCTGACTGCTAGCAGCACCAGCTGAATGCTGGCCTTGCTCCTTGGCATCCTTGCTTATTTTTTAAGTAGGAGCTGAGCGCCAGTGTGCAGTGATCCACAGTGCAGGGCTGTTCTCCCTGCAGAGAGACAGGGCTGTGGGCCAGGCAGGGCAGGGGAGGGCAGTGCAGGTCTACAGGAAAGCTGTGCATGCCAAGAGAACTCACCGTAATTATATTTTTCCTTAAAGATCCAGTTCTTCTGCCCAGGCCATCGCTGGTCCCAGTTACCTCCCACTCCACTGAGCATGGACTCTTCCTCCTCATACTCTGCTGTGTAATCTTCCTCCTCCTCCTCATCCTCTTCTTCTTCCTCCCTGTCCTCTACATCCAGGTTGTCATCCTCTTCCTCCTCTTCTTCCTCTTCCTCCTCTTCCTCCCCATCAGCAGGATCAGTGTATTCCCAGAAGAGGGGCCAGAACAGGTCCTTGTGGGACAACCACTCAGAGGAAGTCAGCGACCAGTCATTTCTTGTCTCCTTCAACAAGTCCATCTCCATCTCGGCCTGAGGATCATCCACCACTTCGATGGTCACCTTTAGGGCAGGTAGGAGGCAAGGCAGTGAGCTGGGGAACAGCACTGGGACAGACCTACCTGATCATGCACTGGTTCCCAACCCAAGAGGCCACAGACACCTTGGGTTACAGGACCATGAGGAGCACAGGTGGTCTCACCTCATCTGAAGGGACTGAGCAGGGGCAGCATGGGAGGTGCAGCAGAGCTGGTGGTCACCCACAGGGGCCAACGCCACCCTCAGAAATTGAGAGGTCATCCACATAGGAGCGTTTGCTCCTGATCTGTGGAGAGGGGCTGGGGGGGCAAGGGAAAAGGGTGTGAGCATTCCTCTAGCAAGGAGCTTCTCTATGCCAGCTATCTGCAGCTGGCAGTTACTAAGAAGACAGAGGGCAGTGGCCACACAGACCCCACTCATGAGATCTTTCCTCTTAGGGAACTAAATGAGTCTGGAGAACACATGCAGCGCTAACCCACATCCCCCCCGTGGCCCTCCCACACCCACTCCCCACCTGAATGTTTGGGTTCTGGGCACTCAGGTCCACATTGGCCAGCCCTGGCAAGCTCTGCAGGTCCAGCATGAAGGGCAGGCTTTCCTCCTGGCCAGCACTGCCGGGCTGGGGCACCGCGGGGCTCCGGGCAGCCTGCTGAACCACCCCTCGGCGCCGGTGCCGCTGCGGGCCAGCCTGCCCGCTCCGCCTCAGCCCGCGTGCCCTGCTCGATGGTGGCAGCTCCTTGTCCCCTGCTGAATGGGGGTCAGATGAGGCAGAGACCTGGAGAGGGAAGAAGCAGTGAGAACATCTCTCATGGGCGGCAGTGCAGGGCAGGGAGCAAACTGCTGCCCAACAAAGGGGTGTCTGGGCTGCTGCACCAAACGGTTCCTCCACCCCATCTGCAGCATCAGGGTAGCAATTAACATGTTAATCCATAAAGCTAATACCCAGTGTCCCCTGCTGTGCCAGGGCTCAGGCCCACTGCACCTGAACCTGCAGATCTATTCAGGCTGGCACTTCCAATGCCTGCAACCACCCTCTGCACCCCTCTGCTGTCCCATTGCCCATTTTGTGTGGCTGGCTTTCCACTTCTTGCTCTCCCTTTTTGGCCATTGCTTGGTCCCTGGAGACAGGTAACAGGATGGGCTGCTTCTGATCACAGAGTTACCAGAGCTCATGTTTAATAATTTTATGTATTTATATAAAAAGTTTATAACAACGGCTTTATGACAAGGGGGAAAACCTCATCAAAATAAATTGTTCTGTGGTGTTAGTATTAGAGCAGACAACTTCAAGCAACACAGGTTTAATTGAGATTTCAGATGCTGCCCAAAGGCTACCACAAGGAGGGAAAGAAACTGCTAGTAGATATAACCCAGCTACCTCCGGGTCCCCGAGAAAGGGAAGATGGCCAGCTGAACAAGTCAACACAACTCACTTGCCAGTGCTGCCAATGGCTCTAAGTGCTGCTGCCACTGCAGCAGCAACGTGGCATTTCACAGCCAGCCTTGTCCCAGGAGGGGCAGAGAGTGTGCAGGGAGCCTTGCCGGACAGGCAGCACCAGCCAGCCAGGGCACCCAGGGAGCGGCCACGAGTGCTGCCAAGGGACTGGGCTCATCCCGAGTTCCCACGTTCCTCGTCCCCGCACTCGGTGCGCGCTGGCACGGAAGGGCGTGCGTCAAAGGGCCAGCAAGCTCCAGTGTGCCTGAGAAACCGGAGATGGGAACAACTGGCAAACCCCACCTCAGGAAGGTCTGCAGGGCCCCGCAGCTCAGGGCTGGAAGCGGAGGTGCCCAAACCCCCAGCATCCCCGCCAGGGGCTGCCTATTTCTGGCTGCCCAGCTGAAACCCCCTTTTGTTCCCAAGCTCTCGCCCTTCACGCCAGCCCGGTCGAGAGCCGCGGGATTAACTTAGAGAGCGGAGTGCCCCTCGCCACGGGGTGGAGGCGGGGGACGCAGAGAGGCATTTCTACCTGCAATTAGAGCCAGATGGTTTGGGGAAGGACTCCCCTCCCTTTCATCCTGATCACTGGAGCACTTCAAAGGCAGCTGGAGCCTGGCCAGACTCTCATGAGTGCACACAGCCTGTCCCTAGCCCTGTGCCTGTACATCAAAGCCCATGATCCCTCCATCCCCGGGGGAGGGAAAAGAGTAGCAGGGACGCTGCTGGTCCCTTGGCCGCTGACCAGAGCAGACTGAACGCAGGGAAGGGCCAATGATAGACTTCACCAGGTGGGCCCAGAGGAGACAGGGCTGTGGGGAGGAGAGTGCCTGTGTTGCCTGGTGAGAGCATTTGGGGCTTGCTGCTGCTCCCGGGCCAGGAGAGTTCCCGTGGCACTGCTCGCATCAAGCATGAGCACAGACATACACGTTCCTCTCCCAGCTTCCTCTGTCCCCATCCAAAACCACAGCAATTTTGCAAAGGGTGCCTGGGAAGGATGCCTGGCTCTGTCTCAGTTCATCTCCCAGTGCCTTAGCCCCTTGCTAAATCTCCTGTCATACCCAGGGACTCCTTGGCAGGGAGCAAGGAGGAGGCAAGGTGGAACAAGAACAGCAAGGGAGGCTGAGCAGGCAAACCTGGTTGTGTCCTAGAGCTGGCTGCATGACACTGCCTGACAGTGCTGGGTTTGCTGCCAGGGCACATGCCCGACACAGCCCTGCACAAGAGACTGACTGCAGCCAGCAATGAGCTTATTGGGCTGGGTAAGCTCATTTCACAGGCAACCCAAATTTAATACACATG
This sequence comes from Grallaria varia, assembly GCA_013396735.1. NCBI lineage: Eukaryota > Metazoa > Chordata > Aves > Passeriformes > Formicariidae > Grallaria > Grallaria varia. The sequence continues at coordinate 65,727 of VWZG01003933.1, read as the reverse complement.
GTAAGTGAGTTCTCCTCCAGCAACAAGATCCGAGCTCACCCAAGGACATCAGACCAAGCCAGCCAGGAACAGACTCCAAGTCTCCAAATTTACACTCAGTGCCTAATTCAGATTTTACGCCCAAACAAGCTCAAGAAATTCAAGAGTACTGTTCCCACAGGGAAAATGTAAAACTGCTCCAGGGGAATTCGCTGTAAGTGTTGCAGGGCGAACACAGCTCCCTCAGCACCCAAATACTCTGGGAGGCATAAGGATGCCAGGACTGCCCGCCCTGGATGGTTCAGAGTCCTTCAGCAATGGTCGTTGCACCGTATCACCCAACACTTCCCTCCTGTTGATGTCTGCATCACTCTAAAGCTTTGCTGGGTTAAAATTTGTCCCTGCATCAGATGTCCCTCCTGAGCAAGGCTCTGTGCCCCAGTCAATCAAGCCATGGATTTAACAAGCTCTTAGGAACCCAGTGCTCCCTCTGGGTCAGAGCATCCATGGCATCAGATATGTCTTCTCCACATCATCAAAAGGCCCCTGATAGCCACACTAGCAGCCGCCCTCAAAGTTCGCACTCCTGATGCATGCACCCATCCTCTCCTCTGCCCTGCTCAAGGGCAGCTGGATAAAGCCATCAAACCTGGAGCTAGGTCACTGCAGTGTATCGGCTGAGGAAAGGGAAGACTTTGCCTGCTCAGAGTGAACACTCAATTCCCCCACTCTCCATGGAGCACAGGAGAAAGTCTGCAAACCATTGCAGAGCTTGTCAGCAGCAGCTCCCTTCTTCCACCACCAACGAAGAACATTTGGCACCACGGCATGGAAGCAGAGCACAGTGCTGGGAAGCCATCAGTGTCATACAGTGGAGCTTCAACCTTCTCCTGTGACCAGCCAGCACCAAGTAAAAGAAGAAATTGCCACAGCTACTCCTGCATACACTTGGCATATTCTGCCTGGCTAGGAATAAGGCTTCCAATGGCAGAAACATGAGAGAAACTCTGGGGCAGCACTCAGGAAAGAGCACGAACTTTCCACTTGTGAACACTGTGTTTTGACTGAAGGCTCTAAGTAGGATCACACCCTCCTAGCTACCAGCCCAGGAGCTCTTCCCATATAGTCCAGGCCCTCCAACATGTAGGACTGTCCACCTAAACACCTTGGGGCACAAGCTTAGAGAAGATGTTTGGAAGGGGAAGGAATGCATAAGAAGCTCACCCCAGTGTCATGCCTACTTTGTAGATAACATGGGTAACAAGGTGTGTGGACAAGGTATGGAAAAAGGCCACAATGCTCTATAGACTAAAGGCTTTCATTTTCCTATTTCTAGTCCATATACATCTATTAAAATTGCTTGAAAATCTGGAGATGGTGACGAGAGCAGCCACAAAACCATTTCAAGCAATGAAAAGACTTCTCCAATGAAAGATTTGTATAATTTAATTTGTCATGTTAAAAAAAGAAAGCAATGACTTGGTTTCTCAGTTCTTTAAGGCAGTAATCTATCAGGCACCAGAGACTACAATCCAGAGCAGAAACACATAATAGGAAGAAACGAGCCCAAGTCAAGGCCAGACAAATCTAACTGAGGACTTAGGATCATGCTTTTAGTGCCATAGGTGATTAACCACAGGAACAAGATAATGTGAAAAGTGACAATTTCTCTTGTGGAGACTGTCACACTCACATCACCAGGCTCAACACATGAGTACCACATCTGTACTAGGGAAGAAATTCAAGGCTCCAATAATTTCTTCTGCTCCTAAAATTTGCAGTTTTGCTATAAACTTCTCTAAGCCTTTGGATTTAACCTCGGTTAAGAAAGCAAATACCAATGGTCATGTGCTGCAGGTCTTACATAAAAATTACTGAAGATGTGACATCTCAGATCCTACAACAGTTTAAAACCTAAAAACATCAACAGACTAGTCCCTGTGCTGTACTGCACTTTGGCAACCAGGGACCACACTACCTGCAGTGTGTGCCACCACAAACACAAGTACTTGTCCCTCCAGCAAGTTCCTCAGCATCTCTGTAGGCATTGCATGTTGCCAGCACACCCAACGGCAGTGCTCTTTGTAACTACACATGCTGCTGAGCACAGCTATGCCTCATCACAGGGTTAAACCAATGCAAGTACATTGGAGAGAACTCTCCTGGGAGTGAAGCACTGCTGGAGCTTGCACATCAACAGCCAGTGGAGCAAAGGAGTCACCAGCACAGAACAAGCTCAGAGGATGCAGCTTCCACCCTATCCCAAGCCAATTATCGAGTACATAAACTCATTCAACTTGAACTCAAGAAACCTGTGCACATGGCAGTCAGATCAGAGGCAACATTCAGGCTGTGCTTTGGGCTTGTTAACACTGCAGTGAAGAAAATGACGTACTTGCTAAAGGCTGGTATCACACTGGGCTATAATTATAAGGAATGAGGGCTTTTGTTGCTTAATCATTACTGCTTGTGTTAGGTTTCCTTTGAACAGTTTTACCATGCTGTACTGAAACAAGAAACCACCAGAAGAACTATTGATCTTTTCCTGAATAGACCTTCCTATTCTTTCCCCCAGGCTCTCTCCAACATTACTTTAAAATCTGTACTGCAGTCTGATGCAAACTTGCCCACTTAGGAATTAGTCAAGTACAAAGTTTTTTTTTCTTTTTTTTTTTCCACCATAAAACTTTTCTTTCTATATTCACCTAAATAAGCTGCAAAGATCTGGAGAAAGAAAAATTCCTCTTTGGACTGAAACAGGGCAGAAACAATTCCAGAGCAGGATTTTTCTATAAAGCTACACTGTAAAGCTACAGAAGTAGAGGGAAGTTGGTTGGTTCCTTTACAAGGAAGCCCAGCACGTCTGAGGTTAGCTTGGGCTGTAGTTTGCAAAAAAACTCATGACAATTTTTGCTGATGGGATTGTGAGAAAGGGGAGGTTTTTCTAGTGCTAATAAGTAACACTGTTGTCTCTTTAAAATAAAGTAAGATTAAACAGCAGAGTAATCACCAGGAACAAATGCAGTGTGCCATGATGCCTCCCTCCCATAGTGCATGCTCTCTCCTTGATGAGACACTGCTCCCAGAAAAGGCTGTTTCAGCCCAGCCAGCTGATACCACTGCAGCCTCCTGAGGGCTGTAGTTTGATCCTCCTGGCCCATAACCCATCCACCAGCACATAACCTGTCAACCAGCAGTCTTTCAGCCAGATGGAAAATCCATGGGACACTCATCAGGCAAGTGACCTCTGCTACCCATCAGCTCATCACCCACTTAACGGATTTCCCAGAGCCTTGCCAAAGCTTCTAGAGGTGTTAAGAGCTGGGTGGGCACCTACGGGATAAGAGGGAAGGTAAAGATGCCACCCAGTTCCTGTTACTGTTTGTAAGACTTTCGGAGCCACAATCCCAATCATCAGACACAACATATTTAGACTTACAGGCAGGTGGCTTAGCAGGAGCTGTCACTCAGGGTTTTGACAGGTGAGCTCTGGAAGATCTGCCAGTGGTAATTTAAAGTAGTGAACGCCTCCAGCTGCCTCCCTCTTGTTGTGCCCTGGGTTACACTCCTGCCTGCAAAGGGGCTGTGGCACAAGTAAAGAGCAGAACCATGACTCCCCAACTGCTGTACTTTCTGGTCCACCTCAGAATCAACTCACGCCTGGGTTCTGGCTTTTTTATGGTTTTGTTTCTTTCTTGCTTTTTTTTCTTTTTTTTAACAAAGACTCCCTTTAGGTTTCGGAGGAGTTCTACAAGTGCTCATGGAACAAACAAAGCACTTGGTTATCATGCTACGTGGGTAGATCCTGTTTATGACAGACAGACCAGCAGGAGCTGGCAGCAAACTGTGAGCTGTGCAGATAATTATTATGACCTCATGATTATAATTTTCATGCAGTTATCAAAATACTTTAGATCATACGGTATCACTTTCTTTTCTAACTAGCTTCATCCCAACTGTCTTGAGTAGGGAGCTGCAGGAGGCAGCAAAGGTTTACTCACATCTCCCATTTATTTTCATGTCTTAAAATTGCAACAACTGTCATTACAAAACTCCTTCCATGGTTGGTGACTCAGTTGCCTCCAGGCAGAGCCAGCCCTGGAGCAGAAGACACCACAGCACAGAGAAGTAGCAGCATGCAGCACCATGAGGAGCAAGGATACAGCATAGCAGACTCGGTGCGAGACCAAAAATGGGGAGGTTGTCCAGGCTACTGCCAGTGCTCCACACCATGCATCCTGCTGGCACAGTCCAGCTCCCCTCTCAGCTCTCCTGTGGACATGCTGATGAGTAACTTGCCCATGGCATTCTCACTTCCCAGATCATTTGTAACACGAGGAGGAAAAATAGGAGCATGGTAGCTTTTCACCTTGCCACGCCTACCTGTTGCCCTCTTCAGTGTTACATGCAGATGCTTCTCCACTGTAAATATCTTCTCCCTCTTCAACACTGAGACAAATGCAGCAAAACTCCCATTTTGCAGACAATGAAAATGACCGGCCCCAGGTCTCTCAGGTAGCCTGCGGCAGGGCCACGAATAGATGTGGGTCTCCCATGTCCTGCATGGAGAAGGCTCTTGAGAAGGTTCACTACAGCTTAGTTTCTCCTCCCCACCTGCTTCTGAGGAGGGACTGCTCTGCCTTCCACACGGATGAACCACACAGGCCTTGCAGTGGAGAAGCTGGCGCATATGGTTGGCACCACTGACAGGTCACAGCACAGCAGATAGGGTTGTTGTTGCACTGGAGGCTCTGCCCAAGAGCAGAGGTCCCAAGGGCCGATCCTTGATATGTGGTGCCTGCTGCAAGGACACCACACAGTGGCAAGGCACCCTTACCTGAAGACTCTTAATCTGAGACTTCTGCTGCAGCCAGGCCAGCTGGGAGCTGCTCGGATGCAGCACAGCCGTGGGTATGGGAGCCAGGCCCCCGCAGAGAGGTCCTCCAGAGAGGTGAAAAGACATGCATCCATATCCTCTGGTGCTCTCTGCCAAATGCTCCTGCTAGGGCACATGTTTTTTGTTAACATAGTTGAGCTGTAATATGCATAAGCTCCTAATGCATCAGAGTGAGTTGCTGTTAACTTGTTCCAGCTCTAAACCCCATGTGCTTCAGTAACTATTAACCTGTTCCAGCTAACGATCCACATTTGTTAGCCTGCACACCATAACCCTCCCACTGCATCAGCTGCTCTTTCCTTCCCTGCTGCAGCCCAGGCAAAACTGGATTCAGGGGAAGCTAAGCAGACCCTGAGACACCCATGCATCTCTTCCACTGGAGGCATGAGGAGGGCCACCCTGCAGATGCTTCTCAGAAGAGAAGAACCAGATGCTTCCCTAAGGGACATCTTTGATTTTTAAGGAGCAGGCAGCCTTACCACGTAATAAAACCACAATGCCTCAAGAGGGTTAAGTGCTGGGGGCAACATCGTACGTGAAAACACCTGTGCAACACCTCGTCTCATCTGAGGTGCTGCATGGCACAGCATCGTACAGCACAGCTGGCATCCCCTGGGACTTTTGCTGCTGTGGGAAAGGCTGCAGGTGAAGGGAAGGGCAGGGAGGCCAGCAAGAAAGAGTGCCAAAGTGGTGGCGAAAAGAGGATATCCCCTGGAGGCAACGCGGTGTAGGTTTGCTACTGGTGGGGCACCTCCTGCAGTATTTCTAGGCCCTCCAGCAAATACTGCTCCCCCAGCTGGCAGATGCCTGGGGCCTCAGCTGCTGGGAAAGAGCCAGGCTGGCTTGCTAGCCCCTAGGCTCAGGCTGCCAAGGCTGGGCTGGAAGACAGCTCACCTGAGGGCAGGTACTCATGGCATGTGCCAGCCTCCTACTGTCCCCTACGTGATGGCAGCTCCCTTGGACATGTTCCCAGACCTGCCTTGCACCCCAAGTCCTAAGTGTTAGGCAAGACCCGGACAGACCAGACCAACCATCAGCTTCCCTGCATGCAAGATAAACCCACACCTCACCACCGCTTCCCTGCATGCATGAGCATTTCCTGGCCATCTGCAGCCAGGTCTCTACCTTGTGCCTGTTCAGTGGCACCAGAGGACAGCAGAAGGCAGCAATTTACTGCATTTTGGTCCCTGTGAAGCTGTATCCTTGCCGTGGAGACTAAACCAACCTGAAGCCCAGGAGGTACTGGTGTCAAGGGCTAACTAAGACTCAGAGGCACCACCTTTTTGGTGTCTTCATCTTATAAGTACTAAGATGAAAGTACATCTCAAACAGCTTCTCAGACAAGCCCCAGGAGTCCCTACACAGAGAGAATATGCAGGAACTGGACTGCTTGGAAGCAATACCACTCAGGCTGACTTTTACAGCAGGCCACGTAAAAGCATCCCACTGCCCAATGAGGGTTCCTTGCAAAAACATTCTGTCAAAAAAAATAAAAATCCTTGCACTGTACTTTTGCAAGCTTCAGTATGAAACAAAAATAACCCCATCGAAACATGGTGCAATTTCTTCCTTGTTCCAGTATTTTATGCAAAACTTGAGCTTATGGCTAACAACATTTGCTTTGAAGGAGCTGGATGGCACGGGACACTTGCTGGCCTGTCCACAGCTCAGACTGCCCTCAGGCTTCCCTATGGGAAGCAACAGGGTTTCTTGTTTCAGGGATTATTCTGAGTGGAAGAATATTTATTGCTACTATGGAAAACATATGACCACTGGTTTGCACTCCCTACCAGTAAGACACTGAAAAGAGGAAAGCAGGAATTAACCTCTAGCACACTCCCTCCATCACCCCACTGGGCTTGGAGGGATCATGGTTGAGGAGAAAGTCTGCACGAGCTGGACACTTTTGGGAACCCAGACAGAGTGCCGGGCAATGCCCCGTGGAGCGATTTATGCCTCATCTCTTCCCCTTACAAGTGCCTTTTACAGGAACCCCTTTGATTGTAACAATGGGAATGCAGCAGACCTATTTGTGCAGTGAAAAGGGAAGAAGCCCCCTTGTTGGGCAGCTTCCCTACACCCGGCTCCCCTTTGTTTCTGCTGCTGTCTCAGCCCCAGGGCGGGAGGGTTTTCAACTGTGTTGACTAAGATAATTTGGCACTTCTCAAAAGGAAATTTGCTACAAAGGGAGAAGTACCTCCCTGCACACAAAGAGCCCCTTTCAGAGCGGAAGGATGCTTCAGTGAAAGTTTTGTACCCACAAATCCGACCTCCGCCAAGGACAAAGCCAGGGACAAGAACGCTTAATTGCTGAAGAAATGAAAAGGTAAAAAGCACATCCGCAGGCAAAATGACTCTGCTACTGACACAGCCCGCGGCGGCGGCGGGATCTGGCTGTGCAGGCAGCCAGCACCGACCCGGCCCCCACTCGTACCCCAGCTGGGCCCTCCTGACGAGGCGGCAGCGCGACAAGATGCTCCACGCAGGGCAGACCTGAGTGACAACACAAGCTGAAGATCCACAGCAGGGCGAGATGGCTCTGGGGAAAGTGAGATCCTCTTCTTGGCCAGACAGCCCTAGAAGAGTCAAGAAGGAGCAAGAGCTGGGGGGAGGCACAGGGCAGACTCTTGCAGACCTCTGTGGCTGTGCCGCCCATCACTCCAGTGGTGTCCCCAGACCAGTGTGTCTAGGCCATGTTAGGGCTCCCAAATGACAGGGCTACCCTGACTTACAGCCTCCTGACAAACTCCACTCAAGCCCTGCTGATACTTCTTTCCCTTTAACACTTTTTTATATACTACAGCCACACCACATCACTTTGGAGCTCCTTCACTCTCCATTTGCTGGTATCTCCAGTCAGGCATCACATCACTGCAGTACATTTAATTCTTAAGCACTCCTCTGCACTCACATGCCCTTATGCACAGGGCAGGTCAATTTAAATCAAGACTGCTACCAATTATTTTTAATCAGGTGTAGACCTTCAATTTTATATGTAGTTTCCCAGAGCTACTCTCACTGCTTGATTTAACCAGCAAAGAATACATACTGTTGTCACTTCTTTCCTTATTTCTCAGGGGTCAGGAGCCAGTCATATTAGGTGCTGCACAAACCCACCAATTTGCAGCCAACTCAGCCTTTATGCTATGCTCGGTATTTCTTAGTTGCCTTCCATTATCTCTTATCGCAGATGCTGGATTTGCTTTGCTTACAGCCTCAGACCAGGGGAACTCCAACAGCCATCTCCAGTCTGGCTTTGTCCCCTGCCCCAGTCCCAGCACTGCAGTAGCACTCCGGGCGCCTTGGGGAGCTCGCTGACATTGCTCTTGGGCCCTTCTCTCAGACCAGTTCCTTCCTGCCAAAGAGCACACATCAAGCCCACCATAGCTGGACTGGGAGCTTGGACCCTCCAAAAAACACTGTTGGCTTGGTCTGCCACCACCCCTGTCACTGCCAGGATGCTCACCACCAACACCCCCATCACCGTTCCCACTGGCACGATTGTTTCTATGCACAGTTATTGAAGCTGTTGTGTTGGTTCTCACAGATCTAATCAATTCTAACACGTACATTTCCAGCCTGTTAGGACTTTATCTGCTTTCTGTTTACCAGAAGAGCACCGAAACCAATTGGTATCACTTGGAAAGAATCCAAACTTCTATTAACAATGTTCAAAGCCAATATTTTGAAATCCAGTGAGTTTATTAAAACATATTTTGCATTTAAACTTCCTGACTTCATAAATAAATAAACCAGTAAGTAATGTGATGAGCTGTACATTGTCTCCACAAGGAACACAAGCTTTTCCAACTATTCAGTTACCCAAATTTGAAGGGATACTTGCTGGTCAGTGTTTCATCCTAACACATTTCTGCCCACATCAAAGTATGATGCACACAACCTGCAAAAGCACTTCAAAAAACCCTGCTGTCCTCGCTTGCTGCTTCGGAGCCCGCCTTGCCAAACATCATCAAAAAGCCTCCAAATGAGCAGGTACCTTTTCTCATTAGATTTAAGTCACACTGCCTTTCAACTTCTTAATTCTCCTTTTTCAACTTCCAGTCATATAGACTGAAGAAATATCAAATATTCTTGCTACTTCTGTTGTTTATGCTGAGTACAGTGTAACTCGGGCAAAGGTTTTTTGCCCAGTCTCACTGCTGAGAAACCATAAATTCAAGTACTTGCTCCTTTGGTAATGGCTGGAAATAATGGATCCTGACCGAGGTACAGGACTTTGAGACATATCAATAAGGCTACTGCCCAAAAATAAAGCATGTGCTCCCACTCATCCTTCTTGCAGTTAGAAGACTTTCTATCTCAAAAAACTTCATTGCTTTAATATTCTAAATTATTGCAGTATAGAAGTACCACTCTGAGGCCCAGCAGAGATTATAACAATTCCCATGCAATTCTAAACTGAGGAAAAATGTTTGCTTTAAACAAAGTCGTTAAATTAAAATAAGTACAAGTTATAAAATTGTTTAATGGTTTTGATTGCCTATGTGCTCTTCTCTGTCATTTCTATTTTTCTCCTCACAGCCCCCTTCATTCTACCCACATCTGTAGGGCATTACCCATAGTGTAACCAACACTCCAGCTGTGGCTGCCCTGCTGCCATAGAGACAGGACGTATCAGCGCTGCAACAGGAGCCATCTGCGTGTATGACCCAAAATCACTCCAGATTTTTTTTTAACCACCATACTGTTGTGCTTGTGCTCTCTGCTTTAGCTTAAACTACTCTAAATTCTCCCCAACATGTACCAGAAACAGAGGATTTCATCCCGAAACACAGCTAGGAGACAGATGCCAGCGTATCTTCTGCTGCTTTCTCCCTGCTGTGAGAACTGCGCAGCCAGTACTCTAAGGGATGCAGGGTGTGCATGGGAGACCCAACAGACTCCCAGAGGAATCAATTTTTCAACTTCCTCCTTGTTTCTAACCTCCACCCTCAAACCTTTGCCTATAAACTTCTTGTATGTTTGTATTTCTGCAAGAAGCAAAGGTCCCAGGGACAGAGGCCGTGCTGTGTAAGTGCCGTATGTGATCTTTGGCTGGCCGCACAACGCTCCCCATTCACAACCGTTCACAAACTGCGACTGACAGCAGCTCGCCGCCTCCTCCCATATATTTTAGATGTCAGATAAAAAGCAGCCTGAGACTGCACTGCAGGGACCCATGATAGGGACATGCACATCTTCCTAACACACAGCTTGTCCCTATCCTGCTGCCACAGGGCTGCAATACTGCCCTGGATTTCAACTGTAAATCGCTACTCCTTTCTGCAGCCAGAGCCCGAGGTCACTCTGCCTGGTAACTAAAGCACCATCTCTGCCTATGCTGGAAGTTTCACTAGCAAAGCACAGCACCGACACGGTATTACCAGCGCTACAGCACATAACACCCCCAGCAGTCCTCTTTTAATCTGCTCAGTCCATGCTTCACTCAAACCATTACCAGACTTGACTGGTGGTACTTGGCTGGACTCAAGCCGTGCCCTCTCTTGCCCATTGGGCAGGCTTTCCATGTGGCAGATCCGCTCCTCACACTTGTTCCCTGGATTTCATGCTGGAATTCAGTGCATCTGACAGGAGCTGCCAGCATGACTCCTCCACAGATCAGCACCCCGTTTTGACACTAATTAGCAATAAGGTATCTTCCCACCTCTTCGCACCTCTGCCAGTCTGACCGGCACTGCAGATCAAACCTGCCACTTCCCACACTGCTGGGTATTGCCAGTGAGGGTTGCGCTGCTCTTACCCCGTCCTGATCAACCTCCTCCTATCGCCACTTTTCTCAATTACTCATTTCACCTACTTTCAGCAGTAACATTCTTTGAAAGAGTACTTTTTAAACACAGCTCTGATGCCTGAACCATTTTTTTCTCCGGAGAACAGTTTCAAGATGGAAACAATTTGTTTTAACCATCCAATTGTCTTTCCTACCCCAACCCTTCTTGCTCTCTTTTTGTTTCTTTCCCATTCCCTTACTGTAATCCCCATCAGGTCCCACCAGTTGTCTCCCGGTCTGACCAGTCCCTCACTGCCTGCTGAAGTGTCTCCTTCCACAGTCCGCGCTCGGCATCCAGCGCCGGCCGGGACGCGGCACTCAGAGGAGCGAGAGGTGCAGTCCCAGGACATCTCCCCTGCCGGCCGGGGCTGCCCGGGGGGACGCTGCCCCGGGGGGCGCGGGCTGCCGGGAGAAGGGAGCAGGGCCGCCCCGGAACCGGCCCCGGGGAGGGTCTCGGCGGGGGGCAGATGGTGGCTGAAATCCGTCATCTCTTACGTTTGTGGCAGCGGAGATTCGCCGCTCCTGCCAAGGCACCAGCCCCGTTAATTTAACCCCTCTCTCCCAAGTGGGATGTTGGCCGCTGGAGACACCGAGTCACGGCGTTCGGCCCCGACCTCAGAAACCCTAAAGCAGCCCATTTCCTTTAGCCCGTGAAGACCTGATGCTGCCCTAAAATCCCGCAGGCCGGGAAAGGGCTCTGCCGCTCGGCGAGTGAAGAAACAGCCCGTAAGAGGGGTGGCCTACATACACCCTCCTTCTCCCCGCTGCTGCGTCTCTCCGGGCGCTCTGGGCCGGGGCACGTGTTGGATGCTGTTCCCGTCCCAAAGGCACAACCATTTCCGAGCGAGCCCAGGTGGCCGACCGCGTCCCTTGGCTTCGCCGGGCTCCCCAAGGGGTGCAAACACCGGGGAAGCCTCGCCCTAATACCCTCCCAGCTTTCCGTATTTCCCCACAGGTTTCCTTACCTCCGCCAGCTTGGAGCTCCTCTCCTTCAGGCTGTTGCTGCGCTGTTTCCTCACGGGCAGCCCTCTCACCGCAGCCAGGAAAGTTGTCAGGAAGACGAAGCTGAGGATGAGCACGACTTTCCCTCTAATCAGAGGCATCTCTCCGTCCCTCGCTCTCTACCTCGCACGCCCAGGGCAGGCGGTCCGGCAGCACGCCCGCCCGCCCGCAGTGCTCCAAATCCTGTCCTCCGAGAAAGTGAGAGGAGCAGCGAAAACTTCGCAAAAATACTACTGTATAGCACACCGGAGCCGGGATGTGCGGTGCCCCGCGGGCAGGGGCAGCGGCAGGGGCCCGGGCCGCTCCCTCTGATCGCTCTTGCGGCGTGCCGAGCACCGTCCGCGACTCCGCCGGGGCTCGCCCGCCGGTCCCACTGATGCTGAAGGGGAACTCTGAACAGCTTCGCAAGTGTGTGCCGGGAGGGAGGGGGGGAGAGAGCTTCGCCTCCCCACCCTGCTTCCTAATCCTTTCGGCAAGCCGATTTCTTTTCCTCCTCTTCTCCCCCCCTCTCCGAGCCACTCGCTGGTGCTGCCGCGGCTCTGCAGGCAACGCCGGGCACCGGAGGGCGGGCGGGAGGCCGCTGGCCGGGCAGAGCCTCCTGCTCGCACGCAGCGCGGTCCACCTTCTCCGGGACGACCGCCGTGGCCACCGGCCCCGG
>VWZG01003933.1:0-53243 GCA_013396735.1 Grallaria varia | reverse complement strand
GGGCTCGGCGCCTCCCGCCGCGCCCCTGGGGAAAGGGGTTTGCAAAGGCCGCCGCCTCCCCGTGTCCGAGCGCCGGGGCCGCCCCGCGGGAGAGCGGGGACGGGCCCCCCCAGCCACCGGCAGAAACGGGGCTCTGTGCCCCCCTGAAAGCTCCGGCTGTTCCCGAGCTGCGCGAGGAAGTTACCACCACTCAAACTAAGTCTGTATTCCTTGATCGGCTCTCTTCTGCGCCGGCAGCATCTTATCTAACCCTCAAAGCCTGTTGGAAACATGGAGTGGCTGTTCACTCTGGGTCTAGAAAGTGTCTTTTCCAGGATCATCACAGACGTTCATGAACCTGTGAAGGAAATTCCTAGGAAAAGGACTGTGAAAAAGTCACTGGGGAGAGACATTGAAAGGAGGTTTTGCAGCCCACTGAGGAAAAGTGTCAGTGCTGGCACTGCCCCAGAAAGGGACACCTGTAAGGGAAAAACCAACATTCCTACAGCAGCCTTAGCACAAAGCTGCAAATCACCTGGGCCCATTTGTGTACCCACAGTTAAAACCAGGACCCACACCTCCTTTTCAAATACCGACATCTGGTTTATGCAGACTTAAGGCTGAGATAAATGGAAGGAAATGTTTAAAACAAGACAGACTGCAAGACAGATGTGAGGTCAAGAATCCCATGTGAGATGGATCAAGAAGCCCTTTCAAACATCTCATTAGCGGCATGACAGCTGAGAGCAGCCTGAGTGTACCAGCACCCAGGGGCAGCAGCCTGGCTTCAGAGCACAGCCAGCTTTCCGTGGCCAGCGCCGAGCTCTGGCGGGCACTCGCTCGCACAGTGCTGCGTGTCAGGAACAGCAGCTACTGCTGCAGGCGCCTCTCCGCAACAGAAGCGGCTTTTCTACATTGCGCACCAAGGCTGTTGCTGCAACAGGGACCTGACACAGCAAACATCCATCTCACATGCAAGGTTTCCTGGCTCTGGAGTACATGACTAGAGGGGAACACGGATCTGAGCAGTCAAACAGGCTATGGTTTTACACAGTCATTCCAGTACCAAACTTGTGTGTTAGGGTTTTTTGAGTTTTTTTGAAGGGTGGGTGGGAGAGGGACTGGGAAGAAAGAAGGGGGTTTGGTCTCCCGAATAGGAAACCCCCTCATTAGCATTAAGAAAAAAAAAAGCAAATCCCACAATATAGTATTTTTTTAAAGTCTTTATTATGCAGAACATAGAATATGTTTGAATGAATTTTTTCCCAAGCAGTTTTTTCTCAATTTTTTTTAAAACATGCATTGTTACCTTTTTAAAGCCAATGTACCATCTATTTTTTTCCCTGCCCACAGAGCATCCAAATTCATGTTAATCATGAGTGTAAAAAAAATTAGACATCTGGCATAAAATATCTTGGGGGAGCCCATTTAAAAATTTTATCTAAAATGTCTTATCTACAAAAAAATCCAATATATATGTACATTATAGCAACACAGAGGCATAAGAATACAGTGCAATTTTAGATGAAGTGCTGTGACTCGGTAATTCTGCCCAGGGCTTGTGGAAATGTGGGCCACCATTGGCTTTGGGACTGTTAGCCTAAAGCCTCAGGCTCCAGCATTCCTCTGTCCTCTCTCAAACTGGTCTGAAATTAATAATATTGGGAGGCTGGAGATGCATTAAGCTTAGTATACCATTAGGGGGTAGCAGAAATAGTCTGAACAGGACGAGTTTTGGCAAAAAATTGAATGCTTTATAAGTCAGATGGTCGAGTGCATGTTACACCTTGCCATGGATATTTTTGGAACAGCATCAACCCTTGGCATATTGATGTGAGACCTGTTCACCTACTGTTGAGGAAATGAATTTGCTAGCTGCCGTTGCTTCTGAAGTCCCTGACCCTCTAAGTCTGCTTTCAGCAGCCCAGGAACAAGTTACTTATAGAACTAACAGGAACTACACAAGCTACATAGGAACACTGGTACAGAAAACTGCACTACTTTTGGCTCCCACATACAGACATCTCCTTAAATACCTGCTAGCCAGGGTAACATACAAATTGAGTTCTGAACCTGTCCCTCCCAAGAAAAGAGCAGTATATAACTGCTTTAACTAAGAGCACAGAGTATTTTTCCATGGGTTAAAATCCACTGCATTCTTCAAGGTCAGTTTTAATTTCAATTCTTCATACCAAGAATCACAGTTTAAGGCCTTCAACACACACCACAGTCGTCATCTCCTTCAACCGGCCCCTTTTGGGGATATAAACACAACTGCTTCAATATCTGCATCAAATGCTTCTCTTCTTAGTGAAAGATAAAGCACAGTACTTCACACCAATACTTCATGTTTGTGCTCCAGCTTTAAGTCCAAATCCTTGAACAGGTGAACAACTGCAAGGCTGGGGATATTTACAGGAATACAAAGCCATCACGATGGCATCTGAGTTGGTTTTTTTTCTTTCCTTTCTTTTAAAACCATGTTCAAGTTACAGTAGTTAAATGACTGGTGCTTTTCCCAAACAGTAGTCCAATGCCATTTGGGTGCCAGGTCCAGCACCAAAGCCAGCAACGCACCTACTGAGAGGTTATACTAAGCATTCCTGAACAGCTCAGTACTTCACTAGTGCTAAAACAGAAGAGACTGCAGGTACCCAAGATCCCCATGCAGAAGGTGCCACCCACTCAGATCCCAGCACGCTTGACACTTTCACAGGGTGCATATAAACTGTAAAAATAATATATATAAACTGTATAAATTCTGACTGAGCATTGTATATTGGGATACATCACAAGTTTCCTTCTCTGTGATTCAGCAAGGGGGCTCATGCCTAGTGCTCCAGATCCAATGCTGCAAGGTCTTCTCTTAGATGAAGAGTCATGCTCATGCTTTCCTCCAGCCTCTCCTATGGTCTCCCTGGATGGATAACATGGCTTCTGAACAAGCAAACAGCTGTAAGCCAAATGCTTTTCAGAGGTAAAGAAATTAAAATTTGCACAGAAGGAGAAGAAGTACTTACTTGGCATGGAAAAGTTTTAGAGGAGTGTTCCTTTAGGCACTGAAAGCTGCATTCTTTGTTTTAGGCATACTTGTTCAAGTACATATGAAAGACCTCTGTACAGCTGACAATAAGTGATGATTGACTACCCCTTTTCTCAGTCTCTGCTGTATCAGTCCTTCATCCACACAGCACAGAGTCACTGATTTTACGGGCACATGTCCCTTACCTGCTCTGTGTGAAGGTGCAGCTCTGACAGTGGATACTACTTCTGCACTCTTAAGAGGAAACAGTAAGAGGAGGATGGATGCTGCAATTCTTCACTGAATGACTTCATGACAGTAAGATGTTTGGTCAACTCACTCCTGAGTCTGCCTAAAGCATAAGTGTGCCACACCAGTAACTCAAAAACCAGAACAGCTCGTTAAGGATGCTGTTTAGAAGGGGAAGTATATAGAAACCAAAGAGTTAAATACACCATATACATACATACTATAAAAAAGTTTCTGTCATGTGAAAAACAAAAAAGAAAGCCCTGATTATTTTGACACAAAAAAACCTGGTTTCTTTGCCAAAGAACTACAAAAAAACTATGAATTGGGTTCCTTAAGACAAAGGTCTACTTGGGAAGGCCAGTTTCTAACAAGAAGCAGATCTCCCGCTCTTTGCTGATGCTCAGTAAGAGGAGCTTCTCAATTTTCTTACGAGTGAAAGAATATGGCCATTAGCCTTGAAAACGGTATTGGTTCTAAACTCTTCACTGTGCTCACCAGGGGCAAAAACTTGCTTGCTAAGTTCTTCAGAGAAGTACTGGGAAGGTAACTATTGTATATTTATGAGGAAGTTTAGCCAATATACAGTACAGGGCAAAATCCTTTGTTCTAAAGCAGCCTTGATTTTCTTTTGAATTTTGCATCTCTTAAGAAATACCAGGAGTCATTTTCAATTAGAATGTCTCTGAAAAGTTGGCAGGGGCTGAAGTCTTATTTCTTAAACAGCTTTTCTTCCTTTGTGATCTCTCAAGATTGGTTCTTTCATTCACTTCTACTGCCAGGAGAAAAAAGGAGACATTTCTGGTCAGTACATAAGTATCAAAGCAGCAATCCATCCTACACACAGAGTGACAGCATATATGCTGTAGGTTTGCCCACCACAAACCAGTACTGGTCTGCTCCTTCCATCGTGGGAGAGGAGTTTTTCTAGTAGATGCAAAAAGATTTTTCTGGCTTTCATACTCAATGAATTACTGACTTAAAAGTGCGAAATCTTGGACTTGTAATTTCTTACTTTTTCAGAAAGCAGTTTCAACAGGTAACTTTGGCAAAACAGGTTCCCTTGAATTAAAGGTCTCTTGGGGGGTGTTGCTTCCCAAAAAGGATATGGCAAGGCTGAAATGTAACCAAGCAGTTTGCAAATGCTACTAACTGCCTGAATGATTTCTGAAATGTCTTTGCAATGCAAAATTCAAAGTCATATGCAGACAGCGTGACGCAGCAGAAAGATACTAAAAGGCAAAAGCTTGAAGAGAATTTCCTCAACAAGTGCAACTGGAATCCCAGTGGACACCAGTAATTTTTAAACACTGACAATTTCAAAAGTATTACACAGGAGTCATCTATATTACTAAGATTTGTCCAGATGCTTTTCTCCCTTCTAAAGATAAGCTGCTCTAAAACTGGATACCAGAGACAAGATTAAGACTCAAGATTTGTGGAATCTATGATAATCCAATTCTAACTTAATATATCACAGTTTTCAAATTGACTTGACTACACAGCAGACAAACACACTGTACATTTGTGAATGCTCAAAACAGCTACCTACTGACCCAAGCCTTCAAGCTAGCGAGTTTTTTCTGCGCTTAAGTCATTCCATGATCAATTAAATAGAATCAGGCCTGGAGTCAGGTCTTCCTGCACTAACATCCTCTTGTTCCCTACTACAATCCAAAGAGAAAAAACCCACCCAATAATTCTTTGAGATAAAGCTTCTTGAAGTCAGAAAGCAGGTCATCTACTGGAATGTTAGAGCTAGTCCTGGGCAGAATACAGGTGAGAAAGTAAGCTCAGCTAACTGCAGTTTATCCACTCTGTTGCTGAAGAGATGAGACTACTTCACAGCTATGCAAGTTGCATATACAGACTTCTCAGACTGTGCAAACACCTGGCTCCAGAAGAAGAGCAAATCAACATTAATGGACTAAGACAGAAATAGTTATCTGGACCTATTTTCAAACATTTCAGTTCTTTTCATATAATTAAATTTCTGAAATTCAATGTTAAGAAAAATGAATCAGTGTTTTGAAGTTCCATTATATTGAAACGGAACAAGATCTATAAATGCACAAAGATAGGTACTCTATAAAATAGAAGCCAATTCTGCTTTAAATCACCAGATGTATTTGCAGAACTGCTTGGTTCTTGTGGCCAAAGAACTCTTTCCCTGTTAGCTCCAGAGTGAACATAAAAGAACTTTAAAAAAGCTAATTTTTTTTTGCAGCACCATGCAAACAGCTTAGAGCTGCACTCTGTTTTAGCATTATGGTGAAGAATCTGCTTCAAAAACCCCTGTCACCTGCAAAAAGCATCCTGCTAATCCAGACTGAAGAGCCGGCCCAATCCAACTGACACAACATTAACATTTTACTATCTTTGCAGAAATCGTACATGTCTAAGTGTAAAATACAGAAACAAGCTATACTGCAACTGACTCCTATTTAAAAATTTTGGTACCTTTGTTGATCCATTCTATTCACTGAAAGAATTCAAGATGCAAAAGCTAAGTAGCAGACCTCCTCTAAGGTGTGTTAGAAAAAAGGTATCGATTTTAAACATAGGGACAGTATGAGACTTGCAAACAAAGATTCCAAACAGCAACTGGCTCAGGAAATACTGATTTGATTCGTGTTGATCAGTAACAGAAATACAAAAGAATAAAGATGTCAAACTAAATGCAATCATGAGCACATGCTCTCTGTAGGGAAGGCCTACACAGACATGCAGCTGCCAACAGACTTTGCTGGCTAGCTGAAATGTAATTACAAGATCTAAGCTGTCCATATGTGCAAGAAGGCCAGTGAAGAATACCCTGTATATGACAAAAACCAGTGAATTAGCATGGCAAAGGGTAGCAATCAGTCCTTCAGAGATGTGCATGAAATAAGTGGTTCTCCTAACAGTCACCCATTGTATAGGCCTGCTTATTGAGGGGGTTTAGTCTTAAGAAGCAGTACGAGGCTTGTTCTGGTTTACTTAAACCCAAAAGCACCCTTCTAGAACTTCGCAGTGACTTGTTCACGATTTTATGATAATTCTAAAGCAAGAGAAATTAACCTGAAGATGAGAAAGCAACACACATTGAACCCACATTTTTCCTTTTTTTGAACAGAAGCATGTCAGAAGAAAGACGAAACAGAACCCAATAAAAGGACCCAAAACAACCCAGACAAAACCCTTCTCCATCACTTACCCTATATCAGGGGGACAATTAGTGTCAAAACCAGGAGACAATCGGGTATCCATACTGGGAAGGAAAAAAGGCTAGAGTTCCAGAAGTCCTTGTGCCTGTGGCTTACAAAACTAAATAATGTTTGGGAACAATGGTCCTGTCAGTAACATGTCAACAACACATTTATTTTAAAAAGGACAAATTCAAGTTTTAAACAGAAGTAACTGCAAATGAAGAAAACAAAACCTTTGGTTGATTATCCATCTTGTTAAATATGTCAAAGTTAGCAATCAACAGTTTCTCTAGAAAGTCTCCAAGAACAGACAGGTCAGCTTACTGGGAAGATCAGACACCTAGCAGTGACACTGGAAATGCTGCCATGCCAGCATCACACATGCTTACAACATCTCAGCCAGCATTTGGGAGGCTAATGGTGCATACGAAGTCTGAACTGATCAGCCACAGCCAACTTGGGTTGCTGTGAACTAATTGAGACAAATAAATTAAAAAAAAGCAACAAGAAAAAATAAAGCCAAGCACCTCTAGGGCCAGACCCTGAAGACACAGGAATCAAAGGTTTTTTTTCCTCCTCTCCCTATTTACAAAATGCCATTTAGAGCTGATGTGGCCACTTCAGTATTGTGAGGAAATGTCTTTTATGCTAAGCAGTCATAAGTGTGTTGTTCACGGATGCTGTGCCCTGTGTGCCACGGAGTGTCCCATGGGGTGTGTCCCTTCCATCGAGGCACATGGAGGGAGTTCAGTCTTCTGTTTCTTCGTATGTTGTCTCATCAAATGGCCGGTCCAAGAGAGGTACCAAATGGCGACGGGAATATTTCAGTTGCAAAAGGTCCCCAACTTCATTGATTTCTTTTAAAGCCTGACAAAGAGACCACAGTAGATCAGCAGAGAAGACAGATGCAAGAAAGTTATCAGCACTTCTTTCTTTTTGCCTGCCTCCAGACTACTCTGACAGCCATTTTACTTGAGATTTTACTGTGCTAGAAGGCGGTACCCTCAGAAGTGCACAGGATTTCTTTTTGATTTTAGCATTCAGAAATTTTGACACCGAGTCAACAGCACTAGTCACTTAACTGAGAGTGCCTATGCATCCACCTGACTACTCCCCTTCCAAAGAAGGATCATAATATCCAGCAAACCCTGTGACTATTCATAGACTGAAAAAAACGAGAATAATATTACTCCCTTCCTAGAGGTAATGAAGCTGAAGCAGGAAAAAAAAATGTACATGAAGTTTTTACTCCTCTTTATGTATCAATCATTATGATAACAACATGTGTTAACATACCACCTCTGATCTATTTTATTTTTTAAATTGCCAGACAGCAAAAGACAAACTGCTATAGTGAGCTGTCATGTTCTACAGACACATTTGTTGTATCTATATTTGGTTAATTTGCATTGTCCATATACAACTAGATGCAAGCTCTGTATCACAAACAACATAGCATGGGAGATTTGGCCAGACAATTCAAGGAATGAAAAAAAAAGGTTATTCTGGGTAGGACTCCAAGCACTTTCTCCCTAGAAAGCAAGTCCCACTGACAGAGGTTGACGCAAAGGCCACACTCAGGCAACTGATGGCCCAGAACACTGTTAGTGAATTAGCACAACCTTTCACCCTTTTGACCAGAATTAAAATGTTATGAAGTTTACCACAGATCAAACATTTACTAGCCTCAGAAATGAGGAAAGTCCCGTCTCAGCTAATCATACTTATGTTGCAATCTCTTTGATAAGACAGTGGCTCACAATAGGGTCTGTTAAAAGCCAAACCCTAAACTTCATTTCTCTACAGAACACTCCTGGAGCAAGGTACGAAATAAATGAGTTGCTGCAGACAAATCTGCAGTAGTATGTCATGCTAATTACTTTATATAGGCAAGGGACAAAGAAATGAGTTCAGAAGATTGAATTCAAAAATCACATTGGGCTTGAAAGTAAAGGCTGGCATCTTTCAATCTTGAATTGCAAATTTATTAAGAGAGGTACATTCAGCATTCCTTCAGAATGTCACTAACTCAATATTAATGCTCCAACATGTTCTGGGTCAAATGCTTATCTCTTGAGGACAGTTGGGGGTTAATATCTCTACATGCTTTTCCTTCCTGGATGTTTAAGTTTTTGTTTCTTTAAACAATGGCCCTTCATGCTTGTTATATCTGGCAGCAAAAACCTCGCCACTCTAAAATCTGGGGAAACGGTAAACCCAGAAGTTGGACCTCAGTAAAAAAAAAGAAAAAAACCAAACAAAAGTGTGGGCAGAGTCCACCAGAGTTTTAAGTAAAGATCCCATATGGAAGCAATTTAAAGCTGAATTTCTGTTGAAAGACTATGTTAACTGTTATTCTTGAATGTAGATTTAGGATTTTATTAATTTAAAACAAAAAGAGCCATGTGACCAGCAAAGACTACAAAGGAAATGGCATTTGGTGTACTCTGGCTTTAGGAGAGTGTAATATATTTTTCATCACTAAAAAGAAAGCACCAGCCCACAGGGATGCAGGTTATGAGGGACTTCACTCTGATCCTAAGCCAAATATTTTCAGGCAAGGAAGTTTTATTTACATAAAACAGTAAAAAGTGTAACTAAGAACTGTTCTACATCATGTGAGTTTATTTAATAAGAACAAAGAAACATTACAAATATCAGCATTTTGCAAGTCAAGCTTCTCTTTCCTATGCTTCAAATCTGGTTAAATTTTGTTTAGAAAAAATGTCGTAAGAGCCCTCGTTTGCACCCACGCATACACAGATGGGCTACCATGTTGTGCTCTGTGTCACTGACTTGAAGAAGCTGTCTGTCAGCTCTCCTCAAGTCCATTCACTTTAGTTCTTCCTCTTCCTGGATATTATTGCCACAGTTCAGCAGAAGGATTAGATCTAAGGGCTGCTTTAATGATTAGCTGCCTGAAATCAATCCCTTTTCATTGCATCACAAGAAAACACAAGACAAATTCACTGGCACAAAGACTCGCTCCTTATTAACCCTTCTCGCCAACGTTCTGGGTTCAGAGCATGCAGCTATTTTGAACATTAAAGTGGGTTACACTAACTTGGAACAAGGCCTGCACATACTGGGCTAAATCAGGATTTCTCCATTCACTTCAAAATTCACACCTCATTTTGCTCTGGATTAATTTTCTTAGGTAGACAAGCGGTAATATATTGAACAAGCATTTTCTCAATTTAGAACACTTAATGCTTACAGGGGTACTCTAGCAAGGAGTCTTATGTCAAATGCACAAAACTTGAAGCATTTTCTGGACAATGCAGAAAGACTTGTAAGTGAATTGACAGGAAAAGAGGGGTTTTTTTAAGCAGAGTAATAGAAGTTGCAGATTGGTTTTGGAAGACAGAAAGAAGACCCTGCAAAAGCAGCTTGTTATGGTAAAGGCTTCAGCTAATCACTAAAAGAGAAAAACCAAGAACTTAACCAACAGCAAGACTGCACAATCGCTCAGGTAGTGCCAGTGTATCAAATTTGTACAGTTTCAGTTTTAGCAGCAATCATTTTGCTGCAATATGATTTCATATACTTCAGTTTTCTTTTTTATCCTTCCTCCTGTATCTTACCCGTTCATCCCCACTCCATGTCCACTTGTCCAGAAGTTACTGCTCCCTTATTTGTGTCAATGCACTCAGTTTTATTACCATGTTCTGAGCCAAATCTCAGATACTATTCATTTTATACAGGATGAAAGGAAGGGGAGGGTCTTCTCTAAATGCACTGGTGCAAAATTTTTACTCGGAACAGAAACAACTGAATTTGGATAATTAAGGGAAGAGTAGCAGGGTAAGTAGCTGGGAAGGAACTCCTTCAGCAGTGTGTTGTTGGAGTGTCATATTAGAAAATCTCTCAGGTCTTACAAGGCAGAAGGAACTCAGAAACAGCAAGTACAGCACCAGAGATACATGACAGGTTGTTTAATACTATTCAATGACACTGAACATATATTACCAAACTGCACACACCACTCACTACCTTATTAATTTTCATTATTAAGTACAAAAAGCATGGCATTTTAAGCTGCTGATTTGGAAGTTCTGCAGCAGTGAAGTGTGAAAAGGTTGAATCTATTTTTTTTTTTTGACAAGACATCAGTAAATATCTGTTTATATATCCCATTTGCTGTTAACATATTGAAGTGTTACCACTTGATCATATTTGGACACTGGGCATCATTTCCCCTCCCTAACTCCATGCTGACTACTCCCAATCACCTGCCTGTCCACAAAATGTTCAAAAATAGTTTCAATGATTTTTTTTCTCCACAGTCTTCTCAAGATCAAGGTTCCTCAGATAACACTTTTTGCCCTTCTTGAAGATAGTGGTGACATTTGCTGTCCTCCAGTCCTCAGGAACCTCCCTCAATCACCATGACCTCCCTCTAAAGGTGATAATCAAGAGTGCCCTTGCAGTAACAGCCAGCTTCCTCAACACTTGGGGGTGCACCCCATCAGGTCCATGAACTTGTGCATGTTCAGTTTGTTTAAATGTTCCCTTATTGGAGCCTCCATCACCGCTCCATACTTTTCCACTGACCTCATGGTCTCAGGATTTCTGAAGTCAAGTCTCACCAGTAGACTGTGACAACAAAGGCACCAAATACCCTCGCCTCTTGCATGTCATTTGTTATCTGATTCCCTGTGCCATTCAGCAGCAGCAACCCACATTTTCTCTACTCTTTCTTTTGCTATTAATATCCCCATAAAAAGCCTGCCTGCTGCATTTCATGTCCTTTGACAGAGTGAGTTCCAGGTGGGCTTTGGCTTTCCTGACCCCAATCCCTGCATGCTCAGAACTGTGTCTCTCTTCCTACTGGGTCACTTGTCCCTGCTTGCACCTCTTTCTTATATGCTTCCATTACATGTTTTTGCTGGTTTGTTCATCCATGCAGGCTTCCCACCACATTCACTCTCCTGTATGTCAGGATGGATCAGTCTTCAGGGGAGTAGAGAGGAGGAAAATCAACTAGCTGTCCTGGAAACCTCCTGTCTTTGAGGCTGTATCCTATGGGATTCTTTCAAGTAGGTCTCTGAACAGGAAAGAGTCTACTCACATGAAGTCCAAGTCCAAGACTCAAAGTAGTTTAGGTTCTGAGTCACAGCCCCTCAAAGTGGAGAAAAAAAATACAATGCAGAACTTTGATGGTGCCTAAGACATGCCATGTCCATCTGTTATAGTTTCAGAATTTGTCAGGATTTTTTCTTTCCCTACCAACATAGACTTTGGGAGCTGACACTCTCCTCGACAAAAGACCCGGCTAATGATCCGAATTCCAACCTGATGGCTGGGAGGAGAGTTCTGCTGTTCGTTTTGGGAGTTGTTTTTTTTTCCATTCACTTCTTCCGTGGTTGGGAGAAGGAAGCATCTCGGAGGGACTCCTGCTGTTTTGGCTTTCTTCCCTGCCTCCTGCTCCTAGCCCGGTATGCCTTGTGCTTCAGAGGGACAGACAATCTTCATCACTTTGGAATTACTACAGTTTTTCCTGAGGCACTGACGGCACCAACATGGGAGCCCCTGGCCCCCTCTGCCCACCCGCTGGGCCAGCGCCTTCCGGACGGAGAAAAAAGGAGGACACGTTGCCTACGGGAGAGCTTTCACTCACTCTGTCCCTTCAGAGACTCATTCCTTTAGAGGTTTTGGTTACAGAGTTATTTGTTCTGTTCTGGTGTTTTGGATATATATATATATTAATATATTTAGTAGTCAAGAACTGTTATCTTTCCTTCTACACATTTTCCAAATTAAAATTTTGTTTTATATTTAAAGAGGCATGGTCAAATTGAGAAAGGAATTCCAAATTGTTTTAGTTTACTCTAAACTAAGACACCATCAAAGAAGATTATTCAGAAGACTCAAAACTGAACGTAGGTACCACTCCAAAATATACAAAGAATAGTCAGGTTTATTCATATAATCCTCTTTCAACTCTATTAGTCAGAAAGTAACTGCCAACCTTACTTTTTAAGGCAGCATCTGCTAGTGGGGATGCAGGCCTCTTTAGAGAGGGCCTCCATTCCCTCGGGAATATTCTTAGCGCAGGCAGGAATCAGTAAGGCACTGCATGTGGCACAGACTCAGTAGGACAGGATCATTTAAGATAAAATGCTCTGAAGCTCTAAAGAAGTACTGGAATAGTAATATTTGGAATAAAAACTTTCACTAATAATCACGTGCTTCCTTTTGAGAATAATGTAACAGTTTTGGAGGGTTTTTTCCCTTCTTACCGTTAGCATCTGGGGTCAGAAGCACAATTTTTTCCTTCTAAAAGGTTCAGTGCAAGGTAGAGCCTCTTAAAAGGGGAAGAAGCATTGTCTCACAGGAATGAGACTGATTCGCTCACATAACTTAAAATAGAAACAGAAAAGTCCTGAGATTTACTGTAGGCAGCCATTCTGCACTGTTGAAGCAAGGAAAGAGATGGAGTCATTGCCAGTTCTACTACAAAAAGACTTTGAAGATTAGGTTCACCTAGTTTGTGCACCAAACATTGAACCAGTGTACAAAAAAGAGACAATTGTTGTATCTGCTTATAGCAGGCATGAGCAAAAGGAAGACGAGAGACTTACTGTATCAAGCATCTCTTTGGTATGAGCTGCAGACAAACAGAATCTGGCTCTGGACTCGATGATGGGGGTGGCTGGGAAGCCCACAACCACAACACCAATGTTCCGCTTCAGCATCTCACGGCCAAACGCACTGCCAGGGAGAACAAGATCATCACAATTATACCAGTGGCGGCAAAGCTGGAGCATGAAGGTTTCAGTATGTTAACGCACACAGGCCCTTGCTGAAGCAAGCCTGTAGCACCACAGTTCGGACCTTCCGGTGCTCTCTTTCAGGGGCAGAATGCCTGCTCACAAAAGCATTTTTTTAAAATTCAATCCCAAAGTGGCCCTTCTTAAAAGGTTTCACAGTATTAAATTCTAACAAAGCTGAAACATTATATGTGGCAGGGACTGGTCTTTTACCAGGCTGTTTCTAAATGGATTTGTAATTTAAACTTGGACATCTTTCCAATAGGAAATAGGAATTTTGGCTTCAAAATTGGACTATATAAGGAATCCCTCACACTGCAATACGCGAAAGTGGATATTTCTGCAGTTTCAAGACGTTTTGTTGTCACCAATTTAACGTCACTGAAGTACATTATTGTGTCACAGAATGTACACTTTTTAACAGCCTATCATGAGAACCACTGAATTGCCATAGTGAACTGAGATCATCTAATGCGATACCAAATATTTTTAAGAAAGGTGCAAAAACCTCATACAACTGTCACACACTTTCTTACACAAAACAAACTCTTAAAGGGATTAAAGAAATTACTGGCTGGGAGTATGCTATGAGAGGCACAAATATTTTGATCCTTTCTGTAATGGTAGTGCAATTGTGGATGTTCCTACAGGCCACAGGAAATGGTTTTGAACTGATCTTGTGAGTAGTAGCAACGAACTTAAGAGGCTTATAAGGATGTACAAAAATAACATCCTTTTACTAGGTATTTCAGTTAGTAAGTCACTGGCCCAGCTGCTCAGCTAATAACCATTTCCATAAATGTTTCCAGTGAAAAGATTGAACTGACTGGCAGAGCCGTTGGGCAGTGCAAACAGTATGCCTGTGTGTGCTGGATGGTGCACACTGCAGATCGTGCAAAACCCATAAAGGTAAGAGTCCTTTTAAACTTTGGTACACGGAGAAGGGTGGAGAAAGACTGTATCTAGCTTCATGCAGAGTGCTAGATGATGTTTGTTCTGTCAACCACAGTGCTTAGCCAGACGGAAGCCTAACTGAGCTAGCAAAGCGCTAGAGATGTTTGGTACGGCTGTCCACATTTGAAAGTGTTGATTGAACACTGCATTGGACAGACACTGAAAAGCAGCGGTCAAAGCCAAGCTGTCCTTGAAATTAGGTTTATGCTTATGTTGCAAAACTTTTTAATATATACATTATATCCTCCTTGCAGAATTTTAGCCTTAATTATCCAGAGAGCATCCCACAAGTGCATAAGCATTTCCAAAGCTATATGTGCTACAGTTGTATTGGTATTTACAATACCAATAACTGAGTGATTAAAACCAGACCTCTTAAAAACTTGGGATAAATACATGTTGTTGTGTCCCACCATGTCTTGCGCCCTACACACCCCTCCCACTTTTCCTTTTTTTAATTTTCAAAGTTCATCTGTGGAAATGTTGGCAGCTTCTGATCCAGGAGCTGGCTGAAAAACTTCCTCCGGCAATTTTTAATGTTAATTTCCATTCAATTTTAACTCTTCTTTATCACATTTATACACTTTACACATAAATAGAATGGAAACACAAACAGACCCCCCAATCATTAAAACATGACATGTAGCAGCAAAATTGCTTCCTTGCTGCCCCAAGCTACAAACCTCAGTTTTTGCAAGATCACTTTTTTAGGAAGTTTCCATATTTTATAAGTTTCAGTAACAATCATAAAAGCAAAAATCAAACCAGTCTTTTCTTATATTTAGAAAACTCTTAATATCCTTGTACCACTCTAAAGAAGATGGATAAGAAGTTATGCTATGAAACCTACCCAATTTTTGCTGGCATGTACAGCATCAGAGGCACAACAGGGGAATCTTCATTTCCATAGATAATAAAGCCCATCTCTTTCAGTCGTCTCCTGAAATATCTTGTGTTTTCTGCTAGCTGCTGCACACGTGCTCTTCCTAGAAAAGACATTAAGGCAAGGCTGTGAACTCAACTGTCGTAAGTCACATGCATAACTGCAACACAAGACCTTCAGCTAAAGTACAAAATATGAACATGCCGCCTGTGTTTATGGAAGCCTTAAATATAAATGCAAATTGGAATCTGCAATTTCTTCTTCCTCATGTAATCAAGATTGATCGTGCATTTTCTGACAAGTCTGTAGCTGAATGGACTAGGACAGGCACAACCATCGAGTTCAAGCATTCCGTGGTTTTCCATACCAGGTTTTCAATCAAGAGGTACCTGGCAAAACAAGGTAGTTACCTGCTTTTAAACAAGGTTCAAAATTTGCTCAAAATTCACCAGTAATTGAATCTTGAACAAGAGTTTGCTTACACTTTCATTAATTAATGGAAGCTATTGAATCATCTGAGGCTGTTCACCACATTTTATCCTTCTTGTCTGTATTAGTGGAAATTACTACTTTCCTCTTTAGATCTCCTTGCTGAAATGATCACGTGGCTGCTCCCTAACCCTTTTCACTTAAAATGAGCTGGGTTTAAATTAAACCAATTATTTCTGATAATCCAGCTCACTTCACATAACTGGCAGCAGCCAAGTTATCATGTATTCAGCCAATTCTGTACGGGTTTTTTTTTACATTTGTCAAAACTAGTACACGGGACATTAGATAGATAGTTTAATTTAAATATTCCAGCTGTTCAGATATGCATAGAACAACATACTTATCAGTTAATTAAATTCTAGCCTAGCACAGTGCACTACGTTCCTGTATTATCCAGAAAAAAGTTCACATCATCTCACCTAAGCAGTTCATAATGCATTTCTGATCAATTAATACTCTAATGTGCTTAAGAGATTAAGCATTATGCCATTGATGAGATTATAATAAACAACACGTATAATTACTTGACTCTGGTTCACGGAGTGTATTTCTGGATAACTGGTTATCCAAATAGTGCCTTGTCCAGATGGGTGATTCATATACCAAACCATTAAATGTACAGCAGTGTGGATCTATGCCACACAGTGAAGTCAGCTACTAGGTATTAATCATCTTCCTTTAAAGTTGTAGATAACATAAGGTGATTAACTAAAAGGAACATCAGGTCTCAAAGAAACACCCAACACCCACACAGCTCTGCTTCAGGCCAGAACAAATGTAATTTTAAGAACTTATATAGTATTTGCTGCCAAGAGTATCAGACATTCCACCCACAAACAGGCAAAGACAAAATCCCATCAAAGGCATAGCATAAGAAAAAAGGATGAAACCTGTTAAGTTTGCAAAACTTGGGCTCTCATTAGTGGGTAGGAGCTGGTATTTTTAACAGCACTGACTGCCATTTAAGACATCTTTTCCATTAAGAGCATTATTTCTTAATCTTGTCTCCCCCAGAGTTTCTGCAGAAGCTTAATTCCTCTTCTCCAAAAAGCAGTAAGATTTCAGTAAAACAGAAAGGCATCTTGAGCTTATGAAACTAAATTTTTAACTGGTTAATGCCAGATCAGATCCTCTGCTGGAGACTCAGATTTGTCTTATGTTTTCAGACTAATTATTTGGTTATTTTAAATACCTCAGACTGCAAAATCAAGTTGAAAAAAAGAAACAAACCCAACAAAATTAGAAGAATATAGTGGGCCAAAAGCCACTAGTTGCATTTCTAACATTAGGGTAATCTATAAATACACAACTGCCCACAGCAAACTACATGCAGAAAAAAGCTACTTTGGCACCTCCTGAGAAAACTGCATTCACACATCTCCTACATAGAAATGCACCAATTTCTGACATTTTGGGTCAGTGATGTAAAATGGAATAAAAATACAAATCAGATTTCACCATTACAGAGTAGTAAGGTAACATAAGCAGCTGCTGTGATCAGCCCCTCTCCCATGACAAGGAATGTAGCTTTTGCCATACATTTTCTCCAAGTTCCCATAAAGCATGATTTACAGTGCTTTAAGCAGAAGGAACTTCATCACCTTCATGGTTTTCCCCTCTATGCATTCACACTCTTTTCCACGTTGTTAGGAGCCTTCCAGACTAAAGATTAAAGAGCAATCTTAATTTGTAGTTGGCAGCTGCTTCACAGTCTTCCCTAAACTCCTTCCAGTAAAGAGGTTATGATTCTAGATTTGTCCTAATAGACTGAAGAGTGCTTTGAGACGTAAACAAGTTCAGTGCACAAATCCTTCAGTTCTCTACAAAGATACAATTACCTATTACAGCAACTGATACATTTGGAAAATGTTTGCCTTCTTCAGGCTTGTGGGTCTCAAAAGTCTGTCAGCTTTTACTTCACTTTAGAGTCATCAGTTAATGAAATTATTACCTCTAAAAACTTGTCACCGCGGCTACAACAATATTACCAAGAACTTTAAAACATATTCAGTAGCATGTTCTCACTGCCCACCACATGTCATTAGCATATGAAGAGAACTGTGGTCACGGTGAAGCAAAGCACCAGGAATCAAAGAAGAATTGGGCACAGGTTCCTCATCCTCTGCTTGCCTTTCTCCCTGCATCACTGCATTCTGTGCAACTACTCTTCTCTGCACTTAAATGTATTTAGTTTCCTATTCCTATTCCTATAAAATCCTGCGCTTGAAGAGTGATACCATGTGCTAACTGAACAAGGTTTGCAATATTATACAAGCATATACCCAGAGTTCAGCTCTGCTAACATTTGCTAGTTCAGCCCCACTGGTACACACTAGTGTAGTGGGCTGTTAACTGCTACTACAGTTCTACCATGTTTTCTGGAACCACAAAGACAAAACAAGCAGTGCCTGGAGGCAGCAGTAAGTAAGTACCATTGCTAATCCCACTTGTACCCAAACTGTTTGAGCATTCAAGACAGGACCACAAAATCCCTTCTCAGCCCAAGCACCTTCTGAAGCTCAGAGCTTTGTCCACATCTCCCAGCTGTAGGCTGAGAAAAATTTCCAGGACTGCAGCAATTCTCCAGAAGGCAGCTTTTTTGGCAGTATGCAGCTTCAGTTTTAAGACCACTAGAAAAAGGCCTAATCAGACACCACCCTGCCAACTGTTCTTGTATAGGAGTTGTGCAATGATTCTGGTAACATCCTTTCATCTAGGAAACTGGAATGTGATGACCTTCAGGGAGGGAAGGAAAGGGAGAAGAAAGGGATGATTACTGGAAATGAGTTCTTCAAAAGACTGAAAAAAAACCCTAGAATTGCTTATCAGATCAACTGATCTGGAGTTCCTCATGGGTCCTGTAAATGGCTTAAACTAGCTACTGACAGACCAACACTGGAATTATAGGATTAATTAATAACTTCTCCATTACTTGTATACCCTTTTGCAAGTTTACTGCAGTCATATCAAGATTGCTCTTGCAATTCAGTAAAACTCTTCCCTGCTTGTAGCAGCCTGGGTGTCATTCAGCCTAAAGTGCATACATATCCCCTAGAGAACATGGTGCTATTGTATCAGAAGTAAAGGTCACATGCCATCTGAACAGGAGAAATACTCTCCTGTCACAAATAAACAAGGCAAGCAATATTATTTAAAAAATGCAGATAGTATCTCCCTGAAAAAAAAAAAAAAATCCAGCACCCTAGAGAAAACACTCCATTATGAATCTAAAAGCATGAGATGCATATTCCCTGCAACTCCTGGAAAGTAAGTTGGTATTTTTTCCAGGACAGGTTCCCACAGGCACAAGAAAGATACTTCACTTGCGAAGGTCTCTGCCTTAGAGGTCATGTTCTTCAGAAAGACAGAAGTTATAGTGAAAATAGGATTCAGAGAAGGCAGTTATTGAACACCTTCTTTGCATTGGTCTTCACTGGCAACATCAGCCCTCAGAAATCTCTGACCTATCTTAGTTTAGTGACAATATATTTTGGAGGTGAGACTGCTAATGAGATGAACCCTCCTTTTTATTTCCCTCCCCCAATACAGAGAAGGTAAAAAATTATGAGGAGTCTGAATGAAGAAGGCAAAACAACAATTTCACTATAAAGGGAAAGAAAGAAACAAACAAAAAGCAGAAAATATTACCCCTCTGCCCCCTAGGTTAAAACAAAACCTTGCAGGATATTTTGTCCAGAAGAGCATTATGCTGCTGAGGTGCTGGTGTGTTCCAGCACAGTATGGTCCTCCAGCAGGCAGAAACCAGGTATGGAATAAGCAGTTCTGGCCCATGTCTGCCTTTTATCTCCTGTCTCTCGAGTTCTCGGGACGCTCCATTCCATTTTCTGGTGGATCTTGAGACCCCCCCCCAAGGACAGTCCTTCCCTGATTCAGCTTGGACTGGGGCAGTGCACAAGCTCCGAAATTATGTGGTCACTGAAAACCTTCCCATTTAACTAAAACTACAACAGACTGAGAAGACCAGGCAGGGTAAAGGAATATTGTCAGGAAGACTCTCCCTTGGTCAAGGAGGATTGGGCAAGAAAACACCTAAGCAGACTAGATGTCTGCAAGTCCATGGGCCCTGAAGGGATGCATCCACGAGTGCTGGAGAACTGGAGGACACCATAGCAAGGCAGCTCATGATCACCTTTGAAAGGTCATGGAGAGCAGGAGAGGTGGCTGAGGACTGGAAGAAAGCAAATGTCACCCTGATCTTGGAAACAGGCAAGTAGCAGAACCCAGGACACTAGCAACCATTCAGCCTCACCTCAATCCCTGTAAAGGTGATGGAGCACCTCATTCTGGAGACCATCTCTATCCACATGGAAGGTAAGAAAGTGATCAGGAGTAGTCAGCATGAATTCATTAAAGGTAAATCATGCTTGACCAACCTGGATAGATGTGGGGAGAACAGTGGATATTGTCTATCTCAAATCTAGCAAGGCTTTTGACACTGTCTCTCACAACATCCTCAAGCTCAGGAAGTATGGACTGGATGAGTGGACAGTGAGGTGGACTGAGATCTGGCTGAACGGCAGATCCCAGAGGGTTGTAATCAGTGGCACAGGGTCTAGCTGGAGGCCTGTCACTAGTGGTGTCCCCCAAGGTTCAATACTGGGCTAGTATTGTTTAACCTATTCTTCACTGACTTGGATGGAGGGGCAGACACCTCCTCAGCAGTTCGCTGACAACACCAAGCTGGGAGGAGCGGCCGATATCCCAGAGGGCTGTGCAGCCCTTCAGAAGGACCTTTACAGGTTGAAGAGGTAGGCAAAGAAGAACTGTCTAAAATTCAACAAAGGAAAACGCAGGGTCCTGCACCTGGGGAAGAATAACCCCATGCACCAAGTGCAGGCTGGGGGCTGACCTGCAACTCTGTGGAGAAGGATTTGGGGAGCCTGGTGGACAACAAGCTGCCATCGTAGAAGTTCATGCCTAAACAAACAGTCAAAATACCTCAAGGATTCTCAGACTTATTTGCCTTATTTGCAAAAGGCATTTTAATAAATAAACAACATTTGCTCAGCAGTTAAAACTTTTTGCAAGACCAGGATGAACTTAGCCTTTGGAGAAAAAATTTAAAATGAAGACACTTCTTAGAGCTGATGTCTGTTTAACTTCTCTTTTCCATGTTAAAATCACCTCTACAAAGAACAAAGAAGCCTCAGAATTTGTGGAAGTTAGTCTGTCACAAAGACCTAGTATTTGTAATGTTTCTGTCATCTATTAAGGCTGATGAATAAGCTACCACAGATGGCATTGGACACCAAGGAAAATTCAGTTCAAGCAGGATGTATTTGTTTTTCCTCCACTCTTGTGATCTCTTGGCCATAACTGGAAAGCAATCACAAATCTGTTCTTCTAAACAATGCAACACTTCACCAGCACAGCTTCTTGGAAGTACAAGGCAAGATGCATTGTACACAGACAGACTACCAAGTTACACTCAACTCCAAGGGGCAAACCAACTTCAGATAGGCAAAAAACACACACAAGCAGGATTTTTTTCTGTTTGTCACACTAGGGATCACTGTCTCCTGGATCTAAAAGAAAGATATATGGGGTAATACAAAAGAAGCTGTGTGTTTACATTTTTAATTAATTCCTATAAATATTTAAAAGCAAAATAGCGGGACACATCTTGAAAAATAGCTCCTAACCAGTGAAACGGTAAAATGTATGCACAAGCTCTTGATGGTCAACAAATACCAGTTCGTATTAGGTAGCTATGATGAAGTTACTCTGTATTTTTTCATTAACCGATCTTCTAGTTGTTCAACACATTAGAGTTTTATTATTGCAGTTTTAATCTATTTATTTTATTGTCAACATGGACACTGAGGCTAAACTAAGCAATTTTATGCCTTTACCTTACATTCTGTTTGAAGACTAACATATTGGGTTTTAATGATTAAATAAAAAATTTAGAATTAAAAAAACCTCGATATGAATAGATTGCAATTCAGTATCAGCAGAATTGTTCCACTTGTGATACATATTTATGGCCTCAATTACTCAGTCCCTCAATAACAGCTCATGCTGTAACACAGTGAACACCTTCAGTTTTGGTTTTCATTATGTGATCAAGGAAATGAAAACATTTACTAGCAAGAGATTTGAAAGAATTTGGTGAGAACTTGTGAAGATGTATTCTAATAGTAGCACTCTGCCTCTGGTAAGACTCAGTATGTGTCTAATAAGAAGTAGGTTTTGTTAGTAAGATTGACTGAGGCATATTAAAGACATGTTTTAAATCATTGCAAGAAGAACGTTATAACAAGTTAATCTTAATATCAGATCCGTATGGCATCTTTGAGATGAAAACACTATTGATTCTTTATAGAAAGTCAGTCTCTAATGTAGTTCACTTTGCATTGTTTTTCAAGCTTGTCCTATCTTACAAACTTCTGACAGCACAGAGGTGTTAGACAGAAGCATTATATTACCTACTGACAGATGTGCCATCCCTAATTTGTGGCAGAATAATTTCTCTTAGTATAGCTTATTTCAGTCAAGGAAGGGATTTATCCAGCAATAACTTCACCCTGACAAATACCACAGCTTTACTGATGTTAGCATAACCTCAGCAGGTATACTTTGCTTGGAGGGCTATCACTTTTGTAGGACTACTTAGCTGGGCAGGCTTCTTGTCTTCTCCTCTCCTGACAGCCACACTTCAGGAAATGTAATAAAATTTTTCCCTCCCTTATAACAAACGCACAAGTTAATTTTTTTGGCCTTTCTCAGAAGAAAAAATAAAAATCAAGCTAACTAAAAGAAGATACTTGGCCAGCTAAGTGCCCATGGGGATTTTGGCTCTGTGTGCATGTATATGCAGAATCACAGAATGGATAAGGCTGGAAGGGACCACCGTGCAACCTCCCTGCTCAAGCAGGGTCATCCCAGAGCACATTGCACATGATTGTATCCAGACAGTTCCTGAATATCTCCAGGGAGGGAGACTCCACAACCTCTCTGGGCAGTCTGTTCCAGTAATCTTCTTCATGTTCAGGTGAAACTTCCTGTGCATCAGTTTCTCCCCATTGCCTCTTGTCCTATTGCTTGACACCACCGAGCAGAATTTGGCTCCACGCTCCTGACATCCTCCCTTCAGATACTGATAGACCTTGATGAGGTCCCCTCTGAGTCATCTCTTCTTGGGCTGAACAGGCCCAAGTCCCTCAGGCTTTCCTCATAAGAGAGATGCTCCCTTAATCATCTTCATGGCCCTTCACTGGACTTGCTCCAGGAGCTACATGTCTCTCTTGCACTGAGGAGCCCAGAACTGGACACAGCACTCCAGATGGGGCCTCACCAGAACAGGGTAGAGGGGCAGGATCACCTCCCTTGACCTGCTGGCAATGCTCTTCTCCCAGGACACCATTGGCCCTCTTGGCCACAAGGACACACTGCTGGCTAATGGGCAGCTTGTTGTCCACCAGGACCCCCAGGTCATTCTTCACAGAGCTGTTTTCCAGCAGGTCGGCCCTGCTGGAAAGCCACATGTACATGGTGTGAACAGACATTAAAGCAGCAGATCTCAACCTACATTTTCAGGAAATAATGCTGAAAAGTCATTTTATAACCTGAGCACTAATGTTTTCTGACCGTTGTATGGAATAAAAAGATCTTTTGCAAAGAGTAAGTTCTGTTGCATCCACCATTGTTCCCAAAGACATGACCAACCTACAACCCAATGTTGTGGAAGTCCTCGACCACATAAGCTTACTAAAATTTTTACCAGACATATATGTAATCAAAAGCCAAATATCACTGAAAATAGAAACAAACAAAAACCCAAACACACATACAAAAAAAAAGGAAAAAAAAAAAAAGAGAGAAAGAAGTTAATCCATTACGAAGGCACAGAGAACAAAGTGATGTTATTGTGTCCTGCTCCCCAAACACATGATGGCTAAATACATCCTACACAGAATGGATATGGACCAGGCTGCAACATTTTGTCATTGCTTTTCTGAGAGCACCAGTATGAACAAGATGGAAGATAAAGCACTATTAGCATTGACAGAGCTTGGTATCAATGCGGCAAACAGAAGAAAATGAGAGAATTTCTACTTAAAAAAGTCTGTATTTTCAGACACTGGGAAGTGCTTAAGTCAAAGTAAACTGGTGAGAAAAACTTGGTTACATATATGATTCTCTAGAAGTTTGTTTCTTCAAGTCAAGAGTGATGCTATAATATAATCAAGCTTGTAAATTTTTCCACATTAAAACCCCCTTGTTTTCGCAAAGGCTTATATTTTCATTCTGTTTATTATTCCTATTTTTCTGTCTTTTGGTTGGCTGTTTCAAGTGGAAGACATAATTCAGCATATTCTGTTTTGGAAACAAGCATTTTTCAAATCTCAACCAGAAATTCAATATTCTTCTGCTGATTTAACAGATTCTCCACTAAGCTTTCAGAAGCTAAGTTGTCTCCCAAGGGCTTATGAAGATCTTTTGCAATGTTAACATAACAAGTCAAGTTGTTTTCCGGACACTAAACTTGTAAATACTTCATAATTAAAAAACCCAACACAACAGCCAATTTCTTTTTTTTGAGAAGATATAAAAGCACTACTACCCTTTTACTGCCATGAATATGTTTTTCGTAAAAGGTATTGAAAACTATTGAAGGCTTTTCCTGAAAAGCACAAGTCAAGCATGACTTCTAATAACATTTGCATGCTGAAAAAAACCCACCAAAATGTTTTTATATTTATCAACTAGCAGAAAGGACAAGTACAACTTAAGAATATCTGACCGGAAGCAAGGGTCAGATTAGAAACAAAGTAGAACCAGTTAGGAACTACAGTAAGTAACTTAAAACCAGAGAAAGTAGAGTGTGATTTTAAACTAAAAAACACTGGAACACTAAACAGAATTCCAGTCCAACATTGATTAAATGCCTACATTTTTACCTTTTAAGGAAAAGTTGCACTAAGAGAGAGGGGGAGAGCATAGTGCTGTTAAAAATGTTGTAATGGATGTTTAAGTACATGCTAATTTCATCCAGAGCTGATTTCAAGACACTTTTAACATCATCTGTCAGAAAGAAGACTCCTGACATGAACTCACACCCAAAGGCAGAAAGAAGAATCAAGACCTATTCACATGTACAGCCCTGCCAAAGGCAGCACTCACTCACACAATAATAGAAAGACGACCTACAGCAACCTATTCGGTCAGTCTAAAAAGAAAAAGAAGTGATTTACAACTGCTCATAAACCAGATGGAGGTATAAAGCAAAGTTTCAGTGGTTTCCTTTGAGATCACACTATGAAAGCTAATAAAGAAAATTCTATATATATTTATATTACATACAGATTCCTTATCTTTCAAAATACTTTCCCTATCTCATTGTTTAAGTTCCAGGGACAAGGTGGCTCCACATGTTTCAATCTGCTTCCTCCAAGTTTGCTTGTGTGAACACCACATTGCTGCCAATATTTGCAGTCAGAATTTTGCATCCTTCCCTTTAGAGGCTATCTGCAGATTTTCATTATAGATCTTCAGAAAAGTAATATATACAATTATACAACGTAATCTGAGATTGCACCGAGACACATTAAAAAGTATGGGCCAGAATACTATATTCCCCCAGATTTACATTAGTAATTAGAGAATATGCTGAGTTGTAAGGGACCCACAAGGATCATGGAGTCCAACTCCTGGCTCAGCACAGGACCATCCCCAAGAGTCACACCATGTGCCTGAGAGTATCATTCAAATGCTTCTTGAACTCTGTCAAGCTTCATGCTGTGACCACTTCCCTGGGGAGCCTCTTCCAGTGCCCAACCAGCCCCTGGGTGAAGAACCTTTTTCTAATATCCAACTTAAACCTCCCCTGTCACAACTTCAGGCCATTCCTTTGGGTTCTGTCACTGGTCACCACAGAGAAGAGATCAGTGTCTGACCCTCCTCTTCCTCTTATGAGGAAGAAAGCACAAGCTCACACTGGCAAATGCCAAGAGAACCTGCCAAAACAGGGAGAAACTTAGAGAAAGTAATTAGAAGAATTAGGATAATTACTTAACTCAGTGCTATTATATTATTATTTAATAGCTCAAACTCTAGTATTTAGCAAACCAGTCAGAAGACAGAATGGACTCACTGGGGTTTTCTGCAGGGCTGCCAGGGAATCCAGGTTTAAAGCAGGCTTGGAAATGGAAGTCTTTGGACTAAATGTCTTGAGCCCAGGGTCACCAGAAGGATGGGGCACCTTCCACTAGGGGCCAGTGGTGCACACCAGGTGTCCACAACCGCAGTACCCGAGGGTGCCTAAGACCTGCTCACAGCATGTGCTCCCCCAAAAAGACCTGCACTGCATCACGGGAAATCCATGTTAAATTCACCCAGGAGATGCTAAGGAACCACTGATGGGACAGCTGAGTCAAGTTATTTATTCTTCTGCCACACTTGTGTGCTTCCCAACTTCACCGTTTGGGAGAGAAACTACAAATAACATGGAAGCAGAAGTCCAGTTTAAGAACCAGCACTTGAAAGCATGAATGAGGAAATCAAAAGACTGCTGAGAGCTCATGTTCATGGCCATATGGCAGCAGCATTAGCAACAATTTATTTTAGAAGAAGCAGTGAATGGCTTTGCTTGTGACCATTTCGAGTTAACCCCATGACCATGGCTTTTAGCAATACTGTATGCAGGGGATTTGCCTGGATTACATGGATACTCAACATGGAGCCACTGCAGAGGTGATGGCAAAAATGCTCAGTGCTTTAAAGGAGAGAAGAAAACAGTTAAATCTGATTTTTTAAAATTGGCAATGGTAAAACTAAAGAGATTCAGAAATGGAAAAAGGAGAAAAGTTATGGCCAATATTCTTGTCATTGAAAGGTCTCAGAGAAACAAAATTTATGCTAATATTATGTATCTGTCATTGCATTTGCTACCAAACTAAACAGTACCAGCGGAGTCTAAAGGCATGCCAAAAAACAGCTGGGTGCATGTATTGTGTACTCACTGAGTTTATATACACTGGTGAGATTGAAGCCTTTGGCATATTCCAGAGCCCAGAGGAATATTTTTATATTTGCACTTTCTGCTTTTGTTTTCAACTACCAGCTGCATTTCAAGAACTCCAAGGCAGCCTGCTCTCCCCATGAATTTCATCATAAAGATATGCAGCTCTCACCAAGAAGAGATCATGTCTCTTGATATGACTGGAAAGATACAATCGGTTAGAACCACAGAATGATTTGGTTTGGAAAGGACTGTAAAGATCATCTAGTTCCATCTGCCCTGACGTGAGCAGAGACATCTTTCATTAGACCAGATTGTTCGGAGCCCCATTCAACCTGGCCTTAAATAGTTCCAGGGATGGGGCATCCAACCATTTCTGTGGGCAGCCTGGGGCTGTGTTCCACCACCCTTGTTGTAACCTTCTTTTAGTTTAAAACCATTGGCCCTTGTCCCATCGCAACAGGTCCTACCAAAAAGTTTGTCCCAATCTTTCTTATAAGTTCCCTTTAAGTACAGAAAGGCCACAATGGAGGTACTTTGCCAGAAGATCTTGCTAATTGTTTAAAATAGCACACATTTCACAGTTTATTATTCTATGAATAGAAACTCTGTGTTGGTGGCCACAAAAGAACTTGACTGATGAGGGTGCATATGCACTTCAAATATCACAGTAATAGTATTGCTCAACCTTGCTGTGGCAAATAAAATAGTATTTGTATTAACAGGGCAAGTCCAATTTCTTCATATTGCCCTGCTCTGTGTATCATTTAAACTTCTCTAGAGCAGTGACAATATCTGTACAGCAGTGAGCACAACAGTCTTAGCTCATGTCAAAGGGTTTCTGCAATATGGGGACACAAACATGTTACAAAATGACAACGTAATAAAATCAGCTAAAACGGCTGCTCCTCTGTGCACAGCCATGACAGAATTATAATTATTTGATTACTCATCTTTTGCCTCAATCAGTAGGCTTCATCATGTGAACAGAGACTTTGAAATAAGAGACATAATCTAAGGAGACCAGCATGAATAAACATTTTAAGGAGTTAGTAAAAGCAGTATTAAATTCTACTGATTTAAACTGAGCCAATGTTTATCCAACTACACAAGTCAGTTTTTCTACAGTAAAAATCCTTTTGATAAGATCCTGAAAACTCAAGCTTTAAAAAGAGATTAAACCAGTAGAATGTTACTGATGTTACAGAAAAAAAAAGATGGGTTAACAGACCATCCTGCCTCAAATCTGGCCAATGTTGGCTCCTAAAACCAGCATAAACCAAACGTTTAGTAATAGTTGCAAATACATAAAATGAGTAAACTTCATTAGAGATGTATATAATTGCTGAAACTTAGAAATTATTAATCCATAGTCATTAAAGTGGAAGGAAAATGATTTCTTAATAACTCCATTCTTCAACTATTTTGTGTGCATATAGGTCTAATCTTCTGGGTG
The DNA here is from genome assembly GCA_013396735.1 of Grallaria varia. NCBI lineage: Eukaryota > Metazoa > Chordata > Aves > Passeriformes > Formicariidae > Grallaria > Grallaria varia. The sequence goes on along the minus strand of VWZG01003933.1, from coordinate 25,263 downwards.
TACACACATCATTAGTAATCAACTTTTATAATTTTTGCTTTTGTAGTTGGCACAATTGTATAGCAACCTGCATCTTCCCCCATGTGATTGAAACAAGGTTCATCTTCAGCCCTACGTGTGTCCTTTACAGACTCTCAACTACAGAGTTCAGTAACCTACTAAGGACTCAGAGGAAAATAGCATGAAAATAGAACCTCAAGTATTTACATTCATTAAGAAAGGTAGATCTGAAAATCTGCAGGATAGAAGACTCCAAGCACTCCCTATCATTACAATCAGCCAACAAAAGGTCTGAGGGTTTAAAACAATGTGAATAAAGGGCTATGTTATCAAATCTAGCATCATTATCATATACTGTAGCAGTATCAGAGATTCTGACGAAGCTGCAGCTAAAATGTGAGACAATTGACCTGCAGGTGTCTGAAAGACATTTATAAGTTATCTCAGGCTATGTTAGAATATTTTAGCAGAGTATTTTTCCAATACGAGAGGAGACTTCTGTAACCAATCTCAACAATTCATCGAGCAACTGCAGCCACTGATATACTGAAATCTTGGACAAGACTTGATTGCTGTCCATAATCAGAAGTAAAGTTTCAGCACTGAAGTACAAACTTTAAACCTAAAATGCAAGAAGATAATATCCTGACTTGGATGAAAGTCAAACATCATCAGGAAGAAAGAAACTATTACTAAAAGCTGTCAGTCATTCCTCTGCAGGAAGATCATCAAAAAAGTAATCCTCAGAGAAGGAAAGAGAAACTGACTGTTGTCCTGATGAGGCATGTAAGAATAGTAGGAATGAAAACTGGAACTTGCCTTAGAGAATAAGGTTTTTTCACTAGAGGAAACACCTTTATTGGACTGGTTTGGTACTTCAAGGCTATGGGGTGACTGAATGTAGGGAATAGCATCTCAAAGATGTAAGTAGCCAAGGCAGATGCAAGAAATCTATCTAACAGGTAAATTTGAAAGACAATAATCAAACAGCAACTCGAGAACTGCTGAGCAAGGGACATGTAACAGCTTGTACATAGCACAAAAGAACCTATTTGGCAAGGTAACAGTGTCCCCTTGAATCTTGTCTGCTCACCAATTACACATCCTTTGTAAGTGTAACTGAATGTTATACCCATGAGCATCACTGAACTCCAAACAGAGGTTCCAAATGCTTTGATGATCTCCTGATCTGATTCTGCACACTCAGATCTGTGAGTACCTAATACATTTATGGTCTGTCCAAGAAATGAGATGCTCAAATTACCCTCACCAGCCCAGGTCTAGTAGGATGGCTACTGACACATTGTATTGGCTTGTCAAGGGCCATCAGAAAGAATCTCATCAGAGGACAAGTTAGCTTCCCTGACCACATGCTTGAAATGCCCATAAGCAAAGAAGCATAAATTACCTATGAAGCATCAGGAATTGGTATCATTAAGAAATGTCAATACTATGAGGTCATTTTAAGACGCATCTTGCACAGACAACGACTCTTCAAGGATTCGCACTGCACCTTTCCCTGTCATACAACACCAAGGCATTTGTGGAATGCAAAAGAAGATCTACAGGTTTATTTTTTGTGCCAACAGATAAAATGTTTCAGTGTGCTGAAAACAGCTGCTACTGATGTGGGAGATACTACTTTCACTTTTCACAAATCCTCTAGATTGGAATAGGTGCCTTGAAATCAGGCAGTCCAATCTACCTGCTCAAGCAGGATCAACTAGAGTAGGTTGCCCAGAACTGTGTCCAGTTGAGGTTTTGACTATCTCCACAGATGGAAACACTACAACCTCCAGGAGCACCATGTTTCAATGCTTGACCACCCTCACAGTTTCAGTTTTCAGAAACTCCTTCCCTCTTAGGTAAAACCTAAAATCATCAAAAACTTATAATTTACTAGATGCAGAAAACATTGCCCACATTAATTAATACACATTAAAATCACACGCATTAATTCAGTTCTACTTGGTACTTTTAGCTGCCTCCTATAATAGAGGATAAAATGTCAAGTCAATAGGTTTGAGAGACTAATAATAATGAGCACTTTGTAACTTTTGTTCATCAACAAACTGTGCATATTAGGTATGATGCATCTAGGCTAAATGGATTGATATTGCTGAGGTATTTTGCCCACAAAAGGTGAAGGTCCAAACTGTGAAACCCCAGAATAATACATGTACCCTGGCAGCCAAGCAGTGAGTCATACTTGCCAGGGCACTTTGCTCACTATACATAAAATTCTTGACTGAATTTTAGTAACCACTCAACATGGCTTCAGAGTTATTTTAACCTGTGGCCAATCCCCACATGCATGTCCAAACTGTCAGGCCACAGAAATAACAGGCATAGCAATGCCAGGTTCAAAGCGTTTTCTTTTTACATCTAAATCTAAGATCAATGTTATTCATGCCACACTGTGCAAATATAACTGCAAGGACTCCAACTCTAAAAACAGAAGTAGTATGAAAGCAAGAATTAGTAATGAAAGTTATTACTGCTACCTCAGCCCAAATAAAAAAAGACTAAAATGCTTTGCAGAGTTAGCTGATGACACTTTGCTGTGCAGCAATTAGCTTCACAAAAGATATCAAAAGAACTTGGCAATAATAAACTTCATCATAGTGTTGGTGTCATTATTTTTTGAAGTAAATAAAAATAACAAATTGAAGAGAATTTAGAATTGTGTTCCGAAATAAAATCTGGAAGCGGACACCAGCCAATATTCTCAACAAATCAGACACTATTGGAAGTCACATGCAATATGTTCTACTTGCAAGCATTTAAACCTGTCTAGTTATAATTCAGATATTAAGAGAACCAAAACTGCCTCTCGCCTCCAAGACTTTTGCAGACATTTCTGTTTAACAATCGTCATTGGCTCAGATGTTTATTTTTCTTAGAGCACAAGAACTGAGCCTGAATGTATCATGCAATCAAACAGTATCCTATAATTGAACAGGTTAGAAGAAGAAACATACTTTGGCTAGGACAGCAAAAAAAGAAGTAGTTGCCAGGAGGACAAATTAGCCAGCAAACTACCTAACACCACTCTGAATTTTTACTTACAGATGTAAACTGACTACCTGGCAAGCTTTCAGAAAAGGAACCTATCTCCCTGGAACTACAGCAACAAACAAGTTTTAGTACTACCAGTCTTTGAGTAAAACCCTTTAATAATCTGCACAGTTCTTACTGCTAGGTGAGCACTACACTCACAGTCCTTGGTGTTAAAGTAAAATAAATGGTGCCAGTTACACCTGAAATACACAAGGTATCTATAATCACTTTTTCAAGTCCTTCAACACATTAGTGCAGAAGAATTAGTTTCTGAAAAATCCAATGCACTATCTTGCTTTCTGAAATTTTGCTTTGGAGGTATATCTAAGAGACAATAAAAAAGCAAAACCTTTGTGACTGGTTGGGGGTTAAACCATGACACCAAACACAGGAAAGTATGTAATTTCCATAAGCAATCTTTATTTCTTATTTTCTACTGGACATGAAGCTTTGTCACCTATTGCTACCAAAAAGCTGCAGCCTTGACAGGGCCATGTAATTTATCACAACCAGATGGTGTGCTGTCAGTAAAGGAGGGGCTGCTATCATTCAGGGCAGAATAATTACCTTTCCTTTGAACAAAGGACAATGTTTTCAATAAAAATGCAAACCTGTTTAATGCAACTTCCAATCTGTCAAGACTCCCACTGTGCAGCTTCAGGATTCATTAGACTCACAGAAGTGGAGGGGACCATTTGTTAAAAACACAGCTCAGGTCTCTCAGAGGACACTGAGGCCACACAATTTAAAAAAAAAAAAAAAACCACCAAAAACAATGGAGACATTTTTAATTTTCTTTAAAAGCTTTTTGCATAGACTTTTTTCATTTTTACAGGGAAAGAATTAAAATGCCACCCATGTCCCAGGCCTTTAAGTAAACTATGGTAGACCCTCACTAGTCTGGTATGCACCTCTTCTGGCTTTGCATTTTCGCATCTTAAAAGCAGGAGTAGTATCATTTATTCAGGGAAGAAGACTAACAGGTAAGGGTTGTGAAGCTCAGAGAATCAGAGGTTAGCTAGTAAGCAAAGTTAAAGAAGAACTGAAACCCATCTCTTATAGAACAAAACACTACTAGATTGACACTTTTCTGACAGCTGGAAACATGCTGATTATACTGGAGTGATTCAGAGCACTGGACCTTGCAGTGTAATTAAACAAGTTACAATACAACCAAATGGTACATCCACTTTGAGAACACAAGAAACTGGATGAAATTCCACTACATACTAAATTTCCCCTTGAGTTTCAAACTCCACCAAATAAAAAGTAATTATTTGAACACTCAAAGCATTTTCTGAGCCTGCTTCCAAGTCAAAAATTGACTCTCAGCTTCCCCTTCTTTCAACAGTACATATTTAATGAAGTGGTTAAGAAACATATACTCTTTTTCTAACACCAGAACATTTTGTTCATCTTGAAAAGCTAGAATAAGTATCTAGCCTGGGAAATTAGAAGGTAAACTGAAATCCCAAGCATGACCATTTCCAGGAATTACATCTAACAGGGTAGAACAAAAATGTTCATGTAGTTTCAGTTCCACAATGGTAACAAACGTATTAAAAGTTGGCTTAGCTCAGTTTATTCTTGACTGACCTTCTCTTTAACTGAGATCAAATCAGCACATTTTTTTCTTCATGTAGCAGTTGCCTAAAGGAAGCTATTCAGATTCTATTTTATTTTATACGTGATTTACAGCCTTAAAAGAAAAGCAAAGCCTAGTAAAGAAAAGAAAAAAAATAATAAACCCAAAACTTACCAGCATTTAAGACTTTTCACAAATCTTAACTGACACAGATTTCTGCTCAACACCTGCAGGAGCTGAACTAAGTACCTAATGACTTAATAACCAGAAGACCACAACTCATAAAAAAGGGTAGAAGATAAAATCACTTGGTTCTCCTAAGAAGCAGTGCAATGTGCATGAACAAAAAGCTTCACAGGAAAAGAGTAAGTTGTCTTCTCTGTCTAAACAAGCAAGGGTGGCTCTTACCATATAGGATACCAGGGTCCAGCCCCACCAGAATTTCAAATATCACCGGAAAATCTCTTTGTTGTTTGCTCTTAATGAGCACATGCAGCAGGGACACAACATAATGGAGACATCAACAGATAAATGTTCACAGACGTGCAGATACAGTTACTAACACTTAAAACTTTTCTCAGAGTTTGAGCATTTCTTGCACCTATGCAGTAGCCTTCAAAAGAGGTTTTGTAGGCTCTTCCAAAGCCCACAGACACACAGGTGTGCAGCAACTCACACTCAGTGTGCAAAGGTGCACACAAAAGAAAGCTCAATGTCCTTCACAAGGCAGAGGCAGTTACTCTAACCTTGATAAGGAAATCTTTCTACTGTTCTTGATTTGTACAATATTGTCCCCTCCAACTCTGTGTTATTACACACAGAATATACTACAAAATCATCTTTTTTGAGTTTCCCGGCCAGCTATAAAGCATTAGTGTTGTCACTACTATTAAAGCCACTTTAATGAGAAAGTAGTGAAGACAAAAACCAGACAATCCAACCAATAAAGCTAAAGGCAACTGAAGCCATTTGTCTTTACACAGAGAAAATAGATTCAGAGCCATCAACATCAACTGATGCACAGGACTTGGAAAAATAAAGCCAAAGCACATAGGCTATACCACAGAACAGATGATCGGCTGCTAATTACATCAGCACTTTCACAAAGGCAGAACCAGACTGTAACATGTTCAGAACCTTCCTCTTGATCAATCTCCTACTCCAGTAAGTGACTGAAGAAGTGGTATCAGCCTCTAATTAACACCATATCAAATCATGTAATACAGCTCTAAGGACAAACATATCTTCACAGCTTTCATGTAGGTTTCATTATGACTCTTCCTTCTAGTTTGCGATACAGATTTCCTAATTCATCTGAATTTTCTGGAGCTAGAAACTGAATTAACCTATTTTATTAACTGACATGTTTAAGTCCCTCTTGACATACAGATGGATTGGTATCTGCATTAATATGTAATTAAATGAAACATGGGGACACTCCCCCCAAAAAACTCACAACCAACAAAAACCACAAAAGGCACAAACAATCAATTTTGCTGAGCTTTGTGTGAGCTATAATGAAGTGAACTTCAGTACAGTTCTGGGAAATATAGCTTTTTTAAGGCTCCACTGCTACACAATATCATGGGTGCACTAGCATTTTTAAAAGTACCAGGTATTTTCAGGATTCTGATAAAAATAGAATACACTGACTATTTCAAAGGATGAACTTTCAAAGCTCTCCCATTTAAAATATTGCTCCACAACAGGAACAACACACAGCTCTTCAGTACATCCAAGAGACAGAATTATTTGTAATTTAATATGGAAATATTTCAGCTGTCTTAATACCAGGATAAGTCCTATTCAAGTCTGGCATTTGAGACATGCTACATATTTGTCACTGAAGTGTGTGAATTTTTGAGCTGTTCTGTGCGGTTCAGCAGTTGATGCACTGGCCGTGACAGTGGTCTCCACATACATTTGCTCTCAGGTTGCGGGAGAGATTTGCCCTCTGAACCTAGAGCTTCTTCATCACACCATTTATTTGTTCTATAAAGTACACACAGTCCATACAGCTAAAGGGATACCAAGAGCCTGATCTAGCTGTAATTCAACAAAACACATGTGTTTACATCTGTCAGCCTTTAAAGGAGCTCTTAAGAACCACTGGGTTTGTAGCAGTAACCTTCACAAGGTTTAACACTTGAGCTGCTCTGATTTTACCCCCTTTAATTTCAAAAACTGCTCTTTGCCTCTGTATAGATAAGAAGGGACTGGCAACAGGGACACAGAACCATTACCATCTCAGAGTCCTTGTGTGATCATTAGAGGAAATGATTTGTTGACCTCAAGCAGTCTTTGAAGTCTGCACAAACCCTACCTAGAGAACAGGGAGGGACTATTCAGCACAACATACACCTCCCTAGGCTGGCAAAAGCTCTGCTGGACTGGTTCTTCTCTCAAAACCTGAAAACACCTGGGCTGCCAGAACACTTGTGGTTATAGATTATGTTCAAGGACTGCTGTGAAACAGACTTTGTATATCACTGTTTTAGATAAGCCTAACATGCAAAGACTGTCACAAGGCAAGCACTGATTTTTTTTAAGTCCTAATTACTAATAAGTTAGCATCAGGGAAAAATAAACAAACCCCCCAACCAACCAAACCACAAAAAACCCAATCCTCCCAATCCCCCCAAAACTCAACCACAATTCCCATTCACATTTATACAGGGTTTTATCTTATTAATTGCTCCCAATTTTTATTGTCAGTGGTCCCTTGACTTTAAAGATACAGAAATTATAAAATAATAGATCCATATCACATAAATAATCTATTTGAGTTAACCATGTCCTCAAATGTAATGCCAACTTGCAATTTATTTCAAGAACTCAGATTCAAGAGATGGGAAATCATAATACAGTCTCTTGCCATTTCTCTGCATAGTTAAAATGCACTTTGCATTACAGAAACCTGCTTTCTTAAGACTTAGGAAAGTCTTTAAAAAGCTTGCCAGTTGCTGGTACGGTCAGATTCCTTAATGACTACTAGAATCTCATCTATCTGGTAATTTGCTTTGAATTTTTTTTCCCCCAATACTAGCTCGATGGTATACCAGATTCAAGTCAGACACTGTAGAAATAGGAACTGTCTCTACTTTAAAGTACATACAACACAGAACAAAAGGTCCCATGCTCTCCATTTGTGTTTAGTGTGACTCTTCATACGAAATTCACCTAGGAGGATTTGCTGTCTTTGACGAAGACTGGATCTTGTCCAGGGCGGCAACAACAACAACAAACAAAATCAAACCAAAACACTCCCTCCGGTGAAAGGCTGTCAGAAATACACAAGCCCTTTCCACTTAAGGCAGAACTCAAGATAATGCCTGGTCTGGTAAGCTGATAAAAAAGTTATCCATGAACTCTATCTTACCATTAAAAAAAAAAAAAAGAACAAGAAAGTGAGAGCATGTGTCTGTGTATCAAAAACTCAGTAAGACTGACTGAACACAAAATTATTTCATATGCAAACAGTTGCACAGGAACAATTCCATTTCATTGTGACATCACTCATCTCCTCTGATATGTTCCAATCACTGTATAATAACGCTGCAGTGAGAGCTTAGGCTCATGAAGAGATCCAGAAGACTTCCCAAACTCCAGCCTCACAAGCCACCACAGTATTTTTCCACACAGAACTTTTCCAGGGGCTGAATTTCTACTGAAATCAGATTAAGTTCCCTCTAGAGTATCATAGCTAAATAGATCAGCTATACAGACAGACCAAATAACTCTACTGTGATAGAAAATAAGAACAAAAGCACACTACCAGCTCAACTGCACTCTGACACCAGCTGAAGGATCTACTGAAGAAGAGCAGTATTGCCTGCAAGAACTCCCACCACCATCACGACCTCAGGCAATCCAGAAAGCAATTTCTGAAATGTAATTCACAATAGCTGTTCATGTTTGTTTATACCTTGCTCACTGCATCTGGTTACACTGTTGTCACATGACTGAAATTCCCTGCATCCTAATTATGATTTTACAGTAATTTTTATGTTGACGTAGAATGTATAAAGCATTAGTTCAGATCAATCAGTAATTTTAAAGAATGTGACTAGGGCTATTCCTCCAGAACAAAGAAATGAAGTTGGTGTTGCTTGGGTATATGTATTATTTAACTCTACGTATTAATCATTGGGAAGATTTGTGGGATTGTATTAGTACCACTTACACCTCGGCTCATACAGATTTTGTATTATCACAAATGCACAGTCATGGCAATAGCATTCATAATCATTGCAAAGACAGCTGTACATAACCCGTTTGATAGCTCTTCTTTTGTCCTGCTCAGAAGGAATAGAAACGTGTGCTGGTCAGACTACTCTTCTGAACTAGTCATGGCACCTTCACCATAAAGTCAAAACCATGAAAAAAAAATCACAACCTCTATAGAGTTTCAGTAAAATATAACCTGACAAGTTAATAGAATTATTGAGAAAAGCAAACATTTAAAATTTTCTATTTTCTTCTTATTACGATACCATGGACATTGAAATTTAAAAAGGACATCTTTGCCCTTAAAAATCCCAAAAATAAGAGAAAGCATCAGTGAAGAAGAGACAGAGGAAACAGATTCAAACCTTTGTACAGTACAAATAGGCTGTCAGGCCTTTATGGCAGATTAAAGCCACAGAGAGCAAAAACATCAGGAACACATACAAACACCACATTTCTTTAGAAGCTAAGGAATGTGCAAGCTTTGACAAAGCATATTATATTAAGGATGTTTATAATCTACTTCCATGGAGACAGTTCAGTAGCTTTACAACATGGCAACAAAGAGTGTGAACTGTATTTTCCATCTGTTTTGTGCAGATTGTTTTTTTACAATGGAAGCCAGTATAAAAGTCAACTGTTCCTTGGAATTTAAAACACCACCACAAGAGGGTAAAGAAATGTTCTTTGCCTTTGTAGTACAAAAGAAGTTGATGAAGGACATGAACAGCTATTAAAAATATATACAAAAATATATGATGAAGGCCTCTCCACAAGTTTCAATCAGGAAGTATACATTCTACGTCAACATAACACAGCAGTCAACTAGTTTCAGCTAGTATTATTGTCTTTATTAATGATAAAATATGATATAGATAGAAAAAAACCTTACAAAACCAGACAGATTATCACCTCCAGCTGAACATGTGCAATAAGAACAGCAAAACAGCCCACTTGCACATTTTAAGATGGCTACAGTCAAAACCAGAAGGATATAGTCAGTATAAAACACAAATTCAGCTTTACCTCAAGAATGAGAACAAAAATGCCAAAATTCTAAGTATTCCTTCCATCTCCAGAGTTCATTTACAGTCGTAGCATCTCTTCTAAAACTATCCTCCTCAAAAGAAATAGAACAAATAACAAAAAGCTTCTACTGTACTGTTGTATATCATTAGCCCAAATTCTGCCATGCTGCTGCTGTTGGGCTGGAGTTCACCCTATGTTATATGGCATAGATATTCTCTACATGTATAGACCACAAAAAATAGGGTAGAAAACAATATTTCTTTTTCCTGTAGCTTGCACAAAAGCTGTAGTGCACACCAGATTTTCCAAGAAAGAGCACAATGCTTAAGTTTAATAGGTGTGATCAATACAGAAAACACTTTAAAGAAAAGGCGCTTGAAACACTCTACAATACATTACTATAGAAAAACAAATGCATATGGATTGTATACCCTTGTGGCCACCACACACTGCTCTTAAAACTGAAGGGAAATCACTGAACATTTACAACCTATGTTAAGAAAATTCTTGCTATGAAAAGTATTCCCAAAGTCCCACATAGGAGCCTTCAAACAACCCTTCAATCCCACTGAATACATCAAACCCAAAACTTAAGCTGTCTTATGAACACAACCGCATGGATCCAAGACAGCACCTGAGCAGCAGCAGTTTCTCCCACATTCTAATAAATTCCATTACAACAGAACTATCAAAACACCCAGATCCTCCACACTCACTTTCCACAACACAGTGTAATTTCTCTTGTGTATCAGGTATCCACAGAGCTTCCATGAAGACACTGTTATGCAAATCCTTCATTTCATGATGAATTGCGAGAACTCACATGAGGACAAGATAAACACTTGTAGGGAAATACTTTTCTATCTACATAGCACTTTCCAAAGGTTTTCCTTGGTGCGAAAATTTCTAGGTTAACTAGGTGTCAAAATCTATGGACTCAACCAAGATATTAGAGCACAATATTCAAAATCAACAGGCTATGAGCTACTAAACTCCTTCCTCCTAATGGACACAATCCTCCACCAAAAAAACCCAAATAAACAAAAAACTACCAACCACCCCCCCAAACCAACCAACCAAAAAAAAAAAAAAAAACAACAAAGAGCAGCCATGTAGCCTTCCTCTACTCCAAACTGGGCTCACAGTGAAGAGCGACAGGTATTATAAAAATGAAAAGGAGTAAAATAAAAAAAATAAATTACTATACACAATACAGTTTATAGCAAAAGCTCAGGGTTAGGAAGGACAAAGAGTCTGACAACCATACCTATTGTCACTGAACGCCCTGTGTGAACAGGAAACACCTCTCAAAGTCCAACTTGGAAAAGAAGAATTAAGCTCTGCTGTGTCCAGAAAAAACCCAAAAAACAACACAACATTTTTCCCCTCAAATTCTCAAATACAAGAATAGTCTTCAGAGAAATGTAGTGAAGTATAGTCTATGCCAGTTTATGGAACAGTTTTTCTTTATTGACAGTATTAACATTTAGTCTGTCAGTATATTTATCCTGTCATTAGGCACTTCTCTAAGGAACTAAGGAGTATGTGCTGCAATCCATAGACTGGACAAGATATCCAAGTACTCAACTTTACAGCAGTTATTCAGTAGCTCTGCTGGCTGATCTTTAATACACTAGCTTTCCTGTGAATCTCCTGTTAGCTGGTCATAAACATTAATTTTATTTTTAACTGCATTGTTTTTTTTTTAATTTCACATCAAACCAGTACAGAAGCACAAAGTCTTACAACATCCACTGGGCTTAATCTATTCTTCTGAAACTCAAAGCCAGTCCAGCCAAATAGATGGATTTCTATGTCACATAAATCACACACAATAAGGTAGTCATAAGAAACAGTGCAAATTAACTGCAGATGACTAGCAACGATGCTCTCAACTATAAAATCAGATGGGAATACTCGAAGAGCAAGAAACGGCATTCAGCAAAAGTTGACTGGTCACACTCCAGGTCAACACCTTAAAAGCGTCTAACAGCATTGTTCCTGAAGCAGTTAGACTAATGCTCAAGTTTGAGCACAGCAAGGCTTGTCATTCAGTGGAAAGATATACCAGCCAGCTATAAAATGTCCTCCTTCGGTTAGAAATAGCCAATAATCACCTTCACCTAGAAAGAGACAAATAGAATTAGGGTATCCAGTCTCTTACCTGGATAGTGAGGTATCCATGAGGGGCTATCACCTGAGGGGGGGGATGTGATTGACTATCGTACTCTTTGGCAAACTCTCCTGGGAGATAGCAGCCATAAACACTGGAGTACCATCTTCTATCCAGACTGAACAGAAACCAGCTCTATAAATGCCAGGGCACTATGAAACAGGTTCCATGAGCTTGAGATAATAATGAGATCCTACACAGAAATAAGCTTTGACCAGTAACTTACTGTTATAGTTTCAGATTTTGTTAGGATTTTTTCTTTCCTCTCCTGTTAACACGACCTTTGGGGGGTTGACACTGCCTCCGCCTAGCTAACTATCCAAATTCCACCTTGATGGCCCTAAGGACAGTTCTTTTGTTTTTTGTTTGGGGAGTGGTTTTTTCACTTCACTTCACTTCTTCGGCAGAGGCGGGGGAGACAGAACCCGCGGACGGAGGTTGCTGCTCTTTCTGCTGCGAGTTCCAGCTTTCCTGCTTTCCTGCTCTTAGCCCGTTGGGCTCAGGGCTCCACTGGGATATACAATCTAATCTTCACTGCTTTGGACTTTGGACTTACTGCCATTTTTCGCCTGAGACACCAAGGCAACAGCGAGGGAGATCCCGGACCCTTCTGCTCACCACCCTTTCCCGCCCCGGGGCCAGAGCCGGCCAGCTGAGGAACAAAGGACCATGCGGTCTGCTACCGGCTGCCTGCGGGAGACGAGCCGACTGCCCACCCCGTATCTCTACGGACTTATTGTTCAGGTCTTTGGTTATATAGTTGTTATCTGTTCTGTTCTGGTGGTTCACATATACATATATGCATATATAACCATATTTAGTAGTTAAGAACTGTTATCTCTCCTTCTACATTTTTTCCTTCAAATTAAAATTTTGTTCTAAATTTAAAAGAGGCGTGATCTTTTCTTGAAAAAGGCATTCCAAATTGTTTTGGCTTGCTCTAAACTAAGACACTTACTGTAAGGTATTATGAGAAATATTTAATCATTGTTAGTTTGAAAATCCAGAAAAAAGCCTGGCAGACAGACTACCTTCTACTGTGTCGCTTGGTAGAAAAATCCCTTAACTGATAAGGAAAGTGAATAGAGTAAGTCTTCAATATCTACTTTTCATTAGTGGGACTAAATGGGACCTTATGGAATGGAGCACAGTAAGTTCCAAAAGTCTTTTTGTCCTTCAACATGACTTTGATATACCTCTGTCCTGGTTTTAGCTAGGGTAGATAGTATTAATATTGCTACAGATTTCACCCAAAAACAAAGCACAATGGGAGATACAGAGTACCGCAAGTGTGTATCTGCTCTTTACTAATGTGTCCTAAAGTTAAGAACTTCCATTCTGAATGAGTTGGTTTTGTTTGTTTGCTTTTTTTTTTCCCCATCGGGAAGCTTATATATGCAGTCACTGAGAAGGCAGAACCTGAATCTTTCACAGAACACAGTCTTCATACATCTTTTTGCAAAGACCTTGATCCATTCCCATAAGAGGTCCTGCACAGTATTTCAAGTTTCTCCTTTGACATCAAAGATGCTTATAGCCAAGAAGTTCATCTCATGATAAAAGCTATAGCCTGCAAATTTGCCACCAAATCAGAGCTGGCCACATCTGGCTGCACATCTGTTATAGCGGCCATACTTGTCCTTCTCCAGTGTGCTCTCAGATTTACCCTAAAACTCTGCAATAATTTCAACAGGAAGGGTGTTGAGCTTTCCCATGTTAGTAAGTTGTATTTGGCAAGAACCTCCTGGTATCCTGCCACCTGGAATTGCACTGAGGTGGAAGAGTAGGCTTTGTGCCTGAAAAGCCCCAAACCCTGGATGCCTCGTCTCGCCTGTGACATTTACAGACTTGTTTTTCTGCACAGCTCTGTTTTCCAAGGATCCTGAAAAGATCAAAGCCATGCATATAAAACCCACAATTGCTTCTACAATGCCAGGTCCTGAACAAAAAGTCACTTGTCAGGAATATAGCTATGATCCTAGAAAACACAAGCTATTTTCAGTAAAGATTGGAGGTACTAAACATTCTGCTTCCACCTCTTGGTACAGACAGTTATTCTGTAAGAGTAACACATCTGTTTGCACAGAGTACTTAGTTCTAGAGACACTAACTGCAGGACAAAATGAGGTCTCCACTCCCCATTTTACCGGCTTCTTCTGTTTTTCTTTTTTTTTCCCTTTTCAATTCCAGTGTCCATGGCCAAACAGTTAAGAAATCTTAGGAGCTGCTCGCCAGCATGAACTTGAGAAGCATGCATACTCTGTAATACATTTTCCCCCATGTAGGCAATATTGCAACCACAATTTTTCCACTATGCAACAATTAGGCAATAACCTGAGCATTAACAGAAGCTTACTCATGGCAGAAAGAAGCTCTACAGGTTGATTTATCCATTCCTGACAAGCCAATTTGTCTTGAACTAAACCCCACTATTGAAGTTAGATTGCAACAGAATCTGCTCAATCTTATTTAAAGTAATTAAATCTCTCCTTCTGGTCATATGCTCTTAAAACACGTTAAGTGGCATGCAGGTCTTTCAGACAGCTCCTTCCTTCAAAGATGAAATCTGTACTATGTAAGGAAGTTTATTAATTCTGAACATTAGCACACATCTGCACACTAGTAGGACATTTTACATCAGAACGCGCGAAAGTAGGCATGGACAGTAGTTCAACTGGTCTGCAAGTCCCACACAGCCTAACGCACACACAGAGCCCATAGAAAGAGCTTCAGTTACCAACTACTGCTTGTTTCCAAAGAAGACAGAAACATTTATACCATATAGTCTTCATAGAAATCTGTATACTGCAGAAATTATTTTAGTATTAGTAACAATTTTTCTACGTAGAAAATTGCTGCAGTTGCCAGAACTGAGGACAGGACTGATGACAGTGCTTGTGTGGGTCATTCTGGTGTTTTCAAAAAACCTCTCTACGAAATCATGTACCACAGCAGAAGCCATGAACTCTGTTTCATACTAATCCAAAGAAAGACAGAGTGAACATCATCTGATTTTTGACTACTCCTATTGAAATGGTTTACCTCAATGTTACTGATGTACAAGACTTTTAGTTGCAATATTGCTATCTATACAGTAGCAACCGGCTACCAGTATTTTCTCCTTTTACCTGTAGGAGCAGCACCCCAGCATTGTATAGAAACGTGGCACCTTATGTGCTATTGAGAGCAAAAAGTGAGCCACACATTTTAAATTAAATGTAGCATAAGAAATGAAGAAAAAAAAATTATTTCAACAAAGCCACATTCCTAGCTGTATTTCTACTATGACAGATCAGTGTTTAGGCTATGAAGACATAGGATGACAGCTCACACCTGAACAGAAATAGCAAGAACCAGAATGTTACGTGAGCTAAGCAGGTGTACAGTAATAAAGGTTTATAAGCTCTTGCACAAACACCCCAATGTTGAAGTTCAAATGAAGAGGAACTGAAGAATTCTCACATTCCAATGCACAACACAAAGGGTACAGTTCAGCTAATGTCTGTAAACACTCTTCAAAGCATCAAAGGCTGAAAGATTTCTCCTGCCCAGCCCAGGTTAAAGCAATTTTTCTGGAGGCTTGCCATGCTCCATGGGAGGGAGGTAGGGGTGCAGCCACAAGCTGGATTTAAAAGATCCTCAGCTGGAAGCACAAATACAGAGAATGATGTTTAAAACTGTTAGACCCCTGGAGAGAAGCAGGAAACGTTCTTTATGACCCCCAGAATATTTGTTTTTCCAACAGTTTCCCAGCTCAGCTTGAGATTCTCAAGCGCAGCAACAAAAAAAGTTTTCACTTTGCTCAAATTAGTTTTGACTGGTCCCCAGGTTCCCAAGGTGATAATTTAACACCTCATTAACAAGTGCATTATTGGAGGAAATTCAAATGAACCGATTTTAATGCTAATTGAATGTTTTCAACCTCAGCCCATACAGGGAGTATTTATTTCCCCCTTTGAGTACAACAGCAGTCACTGGTTCCATTTGTGGATCTATTGCTAAGAATGGCAAGGTACAGACTTCCTTTATAAATATAATTTAAGCTACTTAAAAGTCAGTTCAGGTGATGAAACATGGGCTATTCTTCATTACTGCTTATGCATTATACTTACATACAGTCCTGGTTTGTCTTTGGAAAGAAAAAAATGTTACGAAATGTCCAACTTAAAGAAACCTATTGATTAGGCAGCTGATTAAACTACTGGTGTTGTATGGGCCTGATTAACTACATGGAGGTTAAAATACTAATTGCAGTCTTTTCTCCTCCGGAATTTAAGCATACCAGGTTTGGGTTTTTTCCAGCATGTTTCTCCCCGTGCATATTAACAGCATTAACAATAGTCCTGTCTTCTCAGCAAGTCAATTCTCTGCCAAGACAGCTGTACGTTATTATTCCTTGTCATTATAATTGGTTAAACTATCTTCTCTGATTTAACTCACTCAATATTGTTGCACAGAGCAATGGCAGGACTAGATATATACATTTTTACTTTTTTAATGACTTCTCTGATGAGATGGAATCACCAGCTCATCACACCCAAGGCGCTGAGACAAATACCAATCAGACTGCGTGCTGCTACCTAACTGAGTAGCCTTCAAATGTTAATTATTCGCTGTCAATAGTTAAGTTTAGCAGCTGGGATGGCCTATGCAACTGCTACCTCCACTGAGCTATGCAGGATAATAATCCTTTGTTTCTATGCAGTGCTCAAAATTTAAGTGTTGTCTTAGGCAAGGTCTATCCACATCCTATTCTATGCATGCTTTGCATGGCACTGTGATTAGGTGTGGAATATTTGCCTCTTAAAACTGAGATGGAAGACAGTAAACATGTTATAAATGTCAACATGTATAATTACTACTATTGATTAATGTCCATGGAAGGACGTGGTTCACTTCTTTTACAAGCCATTACCACTGCCAGCTTTAGTTCAAACTTTAAACACACCTGGATTTGAGACTCATCTTCAGTTTTTAATACACAGGAGAGCAAATTAAGTTTCAACTCTGAAGGTGGTTAACCAGTCCCTAGACTGGTTTCACTTGGCATGTTTTGATTTGCCTGTGTATCAGTTTGGTTACTTTATGATTTTCTTCCGTTTGCCCTCAGCAATGTTATCAGGGCAACAACAGGCTGGGTCCTGAGCAGGAACAGTGCTAACAGAACTCCAGTTGTACAGGATGTATTACTGGCTCTTATGTAAAAGAAAGGAGCCAGCTGGATTCCAAGACCTAGTGAGATTGTAATGGCAAAAAATCTAGCTTTCAACTCAAACCAAACCATTGATGCTGAAAAATTCACCAAGACAGGTCAAGTACTCAACATTATAAATCCCAACAATGTCTCATTTACCATGACAAGCACCAAGCTGTCTCATTTTCCGTACAGTCAATTTAAATAACGCAAACACCACATGGACAGCAAGAATCAAGTGGCTCTACACTAGAGCTTTCCACAATTCCATTTCAAGCATCAATTTATCATCTTTGTATATACTATGACCTTGAAAAGTCTGCTTATTGTGTCTTTTTATTATCATTGTTTAAAAAGCCCCTTTATCTACAAAACTATCCAAAGTTCATTCATCTTTGTGGTTGAACAGAGAGCAAAAGCAGTATCCACTGCACTGTTGACAAGCATCTGCAACACTTGCTCATTAAAAGTTTTCAATCCTAGTGACTTTGAATTGGAAAATAGCTCCAAAAGTTTGTTTTTGCACAAAGAAGCCTTCTCTGTCTCTCCTGCTCATCTTGCTCTAATATGTATCAAATCCAAATGTGATGATACATGAGATACTGAGTTCTCTTGAACAGAGTCTATGTGCTCAAGATGTTCAACACTCTTGAGGATGACTGTTCCTTTGAAGAAATTCTCAAAGGGATCACAAATCAAGTATGTTTTGTTTAAGACCACATGATGGTCTTCTAGCCAGTTACAGTGCACAACAACGAAATGCAAAGTAAAACAGGACAGACACAGAGCATCGATCTGATAATTTAGAGGAGTTTCAGATAAAATACTGAAAGCACCACTACCAAGAACCCATGGCATGGCTTTACCACTTCTTTGGTTGTTGGGAATGGTTTTTGGAGTCTGGATGAAGGAGCAAGTAATATACTTGTATTCATAGTTAATTATATTGCTGTAACTGTCTTCAGAGTGATTGAGGTTTACTAGTAACTTGCATGCATAAACATTACAAAGAATTAACAGATTAGTTTGAACAGAAATCAAGACACAAGAAACTACTGTCCCAATTCAGGCAGCACATTTGCATGTCACCCATCTTAAGTTCCCTGTAGGCAGCTATTCAGCTTTTCATAACATCTGTATTTTGTACATGCTGCCTCCTATGAATATCCTCTTTAGTCACTGGCAGCTTGCTGGAAAAATCTGAAAAGAGACATTCACTTTTTTTTTAGTTGCGTAAAATTTTAATAACTACACCACCTTATATTGTAAGTTTAGAGCCTCCAAATGCTCCACTAGATTAAGCAATAACCTAAAAGAATTAACATATTCTTGCAAAATGATATACACAAAAACCTTTAATCTACAAAACCAAATTGGCTCCCACTACTTTTTCCCCAGCTACAGACTATCTCAATCTGACATCAGAATTTCCACAAAGATTTGATGCCATGAAGAACAGCAGCTACTGCAAATAGCATGTGGAAAACAGAAGCAGGGAGAAAAAGAAGCCGCAAAGGCTCTTTTCAAGAAAGCATTCTTGAAGCAATTAAAAGATTTAGCTGTGGCCCAAAACACAAGGCTGAGAGCTAGCCATCTACTGTTCTGATTCCAACTCCAAGCCCTGTGCTCTTGTAAAACCAGTGCCCTCTCTCAGTTTCCTTCATCCATTTGTTCATCTTGACTAATTTAAAAGCAATGAAATTTTTGTAATATGCAGTCAATTCAGAGGTGCTTACCAGTGACCCAGATTAACACTATTTCTCTACTTGTCTTCCAAAGTTAACAACTATTATCAGCACCCATCTACACCTCATTTTCTCTTAATCAAATCAACTTCACGCAGTGGTCCTCCAGAGTCCCACTTGTAATTCTACAAAATCCAAACAGAAGTTTTTCAGCCAAAGCCCTTAAACAAAGAAAAAACTTTGTCATCCTATCACTAAGCAGCAGCCCAGTTCACCCAACTGAACTTTTGCCAACTTCATCCACAGAAAACGTCTACAAAGTAATATTATCTCTAAAGCCTTACGGCAATTTAAAAAAATGCATGACTGGGAAACAGCACTCTGCAGAAAACGAACACAGAGTCACTTTCATGCACCTATCAAAGCTGAAGGTCGACTTATGCGCTTAGAAAGCCAGTAACACTTTCACAAGACCTGTATCTGAGAAATCCTTTGAGATCTGACAGAGTTCTGGCTATCCAGCTGCTATATCCATCACTTACAAAAACTGCTACAGCTCGAATAGAAATCAGACATACCGAGACATCTTTGAAATTATACACTTATTTTCTCATTAAAAGAGCGACTAGTAATTCTGGTACTCCTTGGCATCAAATTAGCAGGATGTAGCCTGACATGCGTTTTAAGCAACATGAGAACAAAAAAGGTCTTTTGAGTTTATTTTTTTTGCCAAACTGGTTCCTCATCTGTTTTGCCTTTCAGCTCAGATGGATCTTGCTGGCATAATGGCAGAAGAACAGGCTGGAGTGGAAGTTACTTCCATTCTCCTGGCTTGAACAAATACCACACTGTAGCCTCTGAAAGAAGCAAAAATGCCTGAGCTTAAGTACTGCAAACAGAAATCAGTTACACATTCCTTGCTTCCTGCTTCATTAAGCAAAACAGATAGTGGAGGAAAACCAAAACAAGCAATGCCTAAGCAGACCACAGATTACTGGCAAATCAACAGCTATAAAGAGCTCAAACAGTCACTTTTAAGATGACAGAAAGACAAATTTTCATGTAGTTTGAAGCTTGGTTAATATCCATACTTGAGAGCAGGACGAGAACTCTAGGCTGGTGTGGGTATCTCACATGGACCACTTGGAAGCACTGAAGCTCGAGCACACATACACGCTGCCGCTTGGCTGTACTTGCCAGGCAAATGACATCTCTACTGAGCAACCATCACCACCAATTGCTGGCATGTAACTGTTCTCACATAATGTTAAGCAAACCAAATGAAACCTGTTATAACAGAAAAATTCTCAAGTCATTACTCCAGTGAGCTTTTCCACTGTAAGAGTTATCTGACAGGTTATTTGGTCCATGTTCAAAAGCAAATTCAGTTCTTGAACGTACACCACCACCACCTCGTGGCCACATGTCTCAAGCTCCCAGAACTCAAAATATACTACAGTTGAATTCTAAAAGCCTGCAAACTGAATGCCACTGACAGATCCTCAGCAAACTACACTGTCATCCCATGTGAGCAGCTCACAACCTTTTAGTTAGTTGTGAAGAGGGAAAAGTATCCTGCATGCGAACTGCTGTACCATTTCAGTTTCAAGGCAGCTTAAAAATCACAAGTACAAGCTGTTTACTGCATGCTATAACTGAAGGATGCTGCTACCCACTAGGCAAATTAGACATGAGAATTTGTGGTTATGACTTTAAATGCACAAAGACAAGTAAAAATTTCCCCTGTTTTCACTTTCATAATGAAATCAGAAAACTAAGACTATACAGAAAAATATGCTGAATTTCTTCTCCTGGTCCATTAAATTCACTGATTTTGAAAACTGCCTCTAGCTTCCCAAGTAAAAAGGGATTTCAGAAACATTCCCATATTTAACTGAGATGCAAACATCAAATTATACTAGAGATGAAAATTGAAAGCACTGCCCCTGCAGTAACCAGCACACAACTGTAAAAGATACACAGCAAAATCTGAAAGCAATGTATACAATGAGGCAAATAAATGACAGACAATAGGAAGAAAAAGAAGTAAGCTAGAATAGCTAGACACAGAATAAAAATTAATATAAGACAATACTGTGTCATAGATAACACTAAGACTACTTACCTCTAGCTGGAAACTCTTTATGCTGTTACTAGGCTGATCTGCCAAGGATAGTAAACCAGTTTATTGCTCCAGAAATTCCAACCCAACATGTACTTATAGAAAATCATGAAAGCGTCTACTGAATGAGTTATCTGTCAAAGGGACAGAGACTCTGGCTTCCCCTTTCAACATGCCTACAGTTAGAAAGACTCACCAATAGTTGTACCGTCTTCACCCATAATGCACTTCACAGAGGTGATGATTTGCTCCACAACAGGAGGTGACATTGATGTTGCATACACTGCACTGTGAGAGTATGTCCTGAGGTAATCAATCAGTTCCTAGCAAAATACAAGAGGCATCAGACCTTGGCTTCCCAGCACTCAGAAAAATGCTTCATTGTCATGTCTTTAATCTCACTAAAACAAGGCACCACAAGAAACCTTTTTCAGAATGTCCCAGAAGAGAACAAGTATCTCAAGGACTGATTTTACAGTACAAGAAATAAACAGTTGAAAAGTGAACAGCAGGGACATGACAACCCATAATAATGGTACAGGGCAAGAATGTGTGTTGATCAGAGACAAATGCCTACAACTGTGGTGTTTAGCTAACACCACCAGCAGTGGATTGTAACAAGGTGTTTGCATTACTCAGGCTGTGCCCAGGCTGCACTTCAAAAGTGTTTAGTATAACACAGGAAATATAAACCAAATGAAATAGCAGGGAGCAGGATCCACAGGTGCTTATGTATCATGCTCAATATACTTTTTCCCAACAAAAGTCACCAAACAAGGAACAGGTTACAAAATTTTTTTATCATTTATCAGCACAATATAAATAAAGCAGTAGGTGAAATTTAGGAGTGCAAGAACATTAGCCTAACCCTCCTGCATTTCCCAGTTAAACACATGTGCTACTTTGTTAGAGGGCAAAAGCAGGTCACACATAGGAACAAAGGACCAACACACCTTATATCTAGGCTGCTTGTTAACTGTAACAAAACCATGCCAAAATACCCAGACCACCTGAGCAAAATATTATAAACACCAGTATGAATGCCAGGACAGATTCTGTCATCTGCTACCATAAAATGAATAGTGATGACCTTGTAGCTACCACAAGCTGGGAATATATTATAAAAATATGTGGAAGTGTTCTGTTGCTGTCTGTCTAGGGTCAGAGTTAAATGAAAGGAAGCTGTAAAGGAACTTTGAAATGAACTAGGTTAAAAGATTTAAGGCCTCTTACCTCTGAAGCAATCCTTCAATCAGTAGCTAAAACAAAGTTAAAAAGGACTCTTAGCTGCTTTACGTTATGCCATGGAATTAATACCATAGCTGGCTATCTTTGGAAAAAGATTTATATGGTGCTTTATTTTGTGGGAAAGATCTAAGAATAATTTTAATCTCACTATAGTAAACTCCCTAAGAGGAACATCTCCAATTGCATTAATATGTAAAAGATTATTGTCCTGTAGGAAAATGGTAGAATTTTACCCTCAAGTAAAGATTAGAAGCCTGATCTGTGAGATGTATTTTAGGATATGAGAAAGGCAACACTGGGAATTGTCTACACCATCTCTCTGAGAATTAGAGATTTGGCAAGGGCAACACTTTCTAGCTGTACTTTCCAAAAGAAAAGAGACAGTGGACAGGAACACCCCAAAAACCCCAAACAAACAAAATAACAAAACAAAACCAAAACCCCAAACCAGACAATGAAGCAATAAAAAACAAACAAAAAAAACCCCAAAAAAACCACCCCAAAAGCAAAGAAGTGTCTTTTTAGAAAGCAGACTGTTTGTGTCCAGAGGGGATCAATCCTATCAGACTAACCTAAGAAGGGGACGTATGAAAAACTTCAGCTTTTGGCATTTTTCCTGCAAGTCTCATTAAAAGTAACATCAAGAAATTCCTGCTTGCTGGCTCCTAGAAGGTGCCTAGAAAGATATTACATCACTACTGTACGTTCTGCAAACTGAGATCATTGTTGACCATGTGAGAACTAAATTATGAGGTATTTTACTAGAGTATTCTGCACTGCACAGACTTTCACAATAGATAGTATGTAAGTTAATGAAACAAATGGACAATCAGGGTACTTGCGAAATTGATTAACTTTGAAATGTTTAATGAAGGACTCCACCACCTGCCTGAAACAGCCACGAGATTCCCAGCTTTTTACCTTCTTGCCCCCAATGTATCCTCCTGCAGCTCCAAAGCTTTTGGTGAACGTTCCCATCATAACATCCACATCCTCAGGATTGAGTCCAAAATACTCCACTACACCCCGGCCACTGGGACCCAGGGCACCTATACTATGAGCTTCATCAAGGTACAGGTAGGATTTGTACTTCTTCTTAAGGGCAATCACTTCAGGCAAACGGACTATGGATCCCTCCATACTGTTGAGAAACAAAAATTCAGTGTAAGTTGATTTAATGGTTGCGACCACCTTACAGGGCCTAAAGTCACTATGCTTTCATTTCTTCACTCTTTCAGTTATTATGAACACTTAAAATTTGCTAGACATATCACGTTCTGCAGAGATGCACCTCTCCTCCTTGCACCTGGGGCCCAGATCTCTACTTTCTACCTGTCAGACATCTCCGGGATGCTGACATACAGACTGAATAAGCAGCAGCAACAGTAAGCACAGGAATGTATTCTAGGACAATTTTACAAAGGAATTATTTTGGTTTTACTTCCACCCTAATGTTAATATTCTGATTTGACATCTACTTACCTGATGTTTTTAAGACTTGACTACGCTGTCATTAGTAGCAGTCCAAAACACCTCACTATGATTTAAATGCCTAACACAAATCTGCCTACTACACCCTCCTAACTCACTCTTAGCAAAAACATTAAATTTGTGCAATTCCATTCACACTAGTATCACCTAGTGAACACAGAAAGAATGGAACGGACAAACAATTTAAGACCACAGCTCTGATATAAAGAATCGGTTTTGACTATTTAATTTCAACAATCTAATCAGGATGTGGGAAGCATTGTGATAACACAAGGTGCAGCCACAGTTCTAGCAACAGAAAGCCCAGGATGTGAGACAAACATAGCGTAATTTAATTCACAGATGAAATTAATGAAGCAACTATGAAGTAACAATATTCATAGTGTTATTTGAAAAAAGAAATCCAAACACTAATCATCTAGACCTCATGTGGAGGGTCTTAGGAATATAAAGAATAATTTGTACCTGTATATTCCTTCCACCAAGATAAGAATTTTTTTCCAGGGCCTCCGTGTACGAGGTTGCCCATGCACAATAGCATCTTTGAGCAGCTTCTCCAGGCTTTGCATATCTGCGCCAGAAATTACTGTTAAATGGTACCAAAACAGCTACTATCTTGAGCTTTGACATGACTAAAGACAGCAACACTCCAGAAATGCACAAATTGCTCCAGCGTGGAGGACAGATCATACACAAGTCAATAAGCACAGGTCTGGTCTAGCTGCGAGCCCATGGACAAGACTGAAGGGAATGGGTGACTGTATGAACTCCAAGGAAGAATTTCATAATCCTAAGCTAAAAGCACAAGTTAGAGCATTAGGCACAAACAAAGAAGGGGGGGGGGGGGGAAAGAAAGAAAGGCATCTCATTTTGATGAAAAGAGAAAGCAATTTAAGTACTAAGAATATCCTTGTGGATAGAAATAATTCAAAAAAGAACAAGCAAGTTCAAGGATAATCAACTAAAGATAAGTAGAAGATAGACAAAAGTACAGGACAAGAAGCAGGACAAGTGTACTTTTTCATTCCTTTGTTTAAAATTGAAAGTACTGGGGGTGTGAAACAGGAAGCTTCTAAACCAAAGAGAGAAAATGAAGAGAACCACCAGCATAGCAAAGAGGACAGTGTTTAGCATATCAGAGACTAGACAGATGAAACTGTGAGTAGCAACGTATTCTGAAACCTTACTAGCTTTGCCTGCAAACACTAAACACAATTCTAAGAGACCTAACTAATGTGAGCGAATAAACAGACATAAAATCAGTCCTGAAAAAAAAACTTTGAGGAAAGGAGTGAAGATTGGATTAATCAAAACATAAAAGCCAAAGTGCTGAGCAAGAGACAGATATAAACACTAGGGCATGAAAAAGAGCACAATCATGAAAAGAGAATTGGTAGACTAGGGCAGTTGTAGCAGTAAGAGGAAGCTTGTTGTTAAAGTTTCAGATTT
>VWZG01003924.1:297-11678 GCA_013396735.1 Grallaria varia | reverse complement strand
TTAACAAATGCATAAACAGGAATACCTGGAAGCAGTGTTGGTACTTATTGAAGTTGAGTTAAGCTTTTAGTTACTTAAATGATGATTTTAAAACATGGAGTTTTGATCTGCAGCTGAAACACAAAGCCTTCCAAGAACTGCTATTCACTCACGAAGTGTTTCTTATGGAAAGCTTGTGGAAAGAAAAAGTATTCTGAAAACCTGCAGTCGTAAGAGTTCAGTGACTGCAATGTCTCTAATCCTCTGTGGGGTGTACATCCCAAGTGAGAAACTTACCTCTGCTTCTGTTTCTTAAATATCTTAATTTCTAACAGAGCATGTCAAAATCTAAGTTGTTAAGGTAAGAAAATTCCACAATTTCATCCTCTTGGTCTGTAACGTGGTTTCATTGTCAAAATCCTTATTAAGAAAAAATTCCACAGCCTGCATATATGCAATCACATGCTTCCATTCTAATTAAATTTTGTTGGCAGCAATCTAGTGTGAAGGAATCCAAAAGTAGTAGTATAGTTTTATTCCCAATGCACAATTACTTTTGAGATCCTATTAACCCTTCCCCTTCCTAGCTATTAGAACAATTCCGTAGTGCCTGAAGAAAAGTGTTCATGAAGAAAATCTGTATAATCACAGAAAAGAAAAGCTTGGCTGCTCTCATCAAACTAGAAATTCTCATTAGGGGTTTAAGAAGACATTTAAAACATTTTAATTCAAGCGGTTCAAGGAGGTTTTCTGAATATTCAGCAGTAAATAGAAAAAAACTTGCTCACCCAGGATGTAATAGCAAGTAATATAAAGGTGCTTGTGACATAAGTTAATTGCTTTATCACTATGATATAAAATACACATTATTTATCAGTGACAATGTAATTTCGCCATTAGAAACAACCATAATGCTTTAGTAACAAGTTAATTCTGTAGCTTTTCTCTTGGCAACTATGCAGTAAACCAGTGACTTCATGTTCTCATTGTACTTGAGTATATAGTTAGTAGGCAGATATTTTTCAGCACTTTCAATGTTCATTGAGAGAATATTTTTCCAGGCAGCTTCTTGGGGTATAAACAAATCTTTTTACTAGCATATATTGGCTACATCTGCACTTGAGAACTACTTTGTATTCAGCTAAGTGGTCTGAATTTTTTTCTTATTTTTAAATATCAGTGCACTACTGTACTAATGTGCAATGTTGAAAGATATACTGAGCTCTAGAGAGATTCACAGATCAGATTAACATGAATCTTGTTTTACTGGCAACTGTTTTCTAAATTCAGTATTTAAATGGAAAATCTGCTATTCTGTGATATTTACAAAGCACAACAAACAAGCAATATAGTTTTTGTCTCTGCAAGGTAATATTTATTAGAACGAACAAATTTATTGTCTTACTACATAATAGAGTGATACACTACAAATAAATCATATGAAAGCTAATTCTGATTGTTTAAATGCACACAGCTGTATTATCTTTACATTTCATAACGTTTCTATTACTATTTCCTTTTGGTAGAAGTGCTAGAAGGTGTATGAAGCTTATACTGCAGGTCAATGTATTTTAAAAAAATGCTTTCACATGAAGTCATAATCCTGAAATCATAACATATATATTATGTTTTGACTATTCATCTTTATTTCCAGTGATGGACTTGGCAGTGCTAGGTTGAAAGTTGGACTTGATGATCATAAAGATCATCTTAAATCTAAATGATTCTATGATTTTATGATATAACAACTGTTCATAATTACTAATTAGTTAGCCTTATAGCTAACGCCATTAAGCATATTAAAATGTAATGTGCAGAAAAGCAGCCTTATTTAAACACAAATTTCTCTACATAATTTCTTTAGTAAATCAGGTCTATTTATGGCACATTTTGTATTAATGTAAAATAATTAACATAAGAAAAAATGCCACAATGAACAAAACCCCAGATGATGCTGGGCCAATAGGGCTTTATTTAGCAAAATAAGGCACATCACTGGGCAATTTTGAAGTAAAATATGTAATTTTCTGAATGTTCTTGTAAAGATCAAGTAGTAAGACTCAATTCCACTACTTAATTAAAAAGTAAAGAGTAGCAATTTTGTAGATATGTAATTAATAAAATATAACTGCACCTGAGGTAACATCTGTCACAGAATCACAGAATTACTAAATCACTTAAGTTGAAGATGATCTACATGAACACTGAGTCCAACCTTCGACTGACCTCTACCTTGTCTACTAGACCTTAACACTACGTGCCACATCCAGTCATTTCTTGAACTCTTACAGAGACAGTGACTCCATCACTTCCCTGGTTATCCCACTTCAATATCTGAAAACCCTTTCAAAGAAATTCTTCACAATGTCCAGCCTGAACCTCCCCTGGCACAGCTTGAGACCATTTCGCCTTGTCTGTGAGGACAACCCCCACCTTCCTACACCCTCTTTTGTATTAGTTGTAGAAAGCAATAAGGCCTCTCCTGAAGCTCCTTTTCTCCAGCCTAAACAACCCCAGATCCTTCAGCCTCTCCTCACATGACTTACTCTCTACATCATCATCTTCATTGCCCTTCTCTGTACTCACTTCAGTACCTCAATGTCTATCTTGAAATGCAGGGCCTGGAACTAGACACAATACTCCATGCTGAATTCAGAGGGACAATCATTTCCCTGGTCCTCCTGACCACACTGTTTTTAATACAGTATTTTTGATAATTTTTATTTATATCCACTAACTGGACTTGCGAAATGTTTCTAGAAAATGTTACATGTAAGTTCTAGCCATTGGTTAATATTCAATAACAATGGATTTTGTCCAATAGCAATGGATCTTGAAAATATAATCTTACTTCCCTTTATGGGAAAAACTGATTTGAGTAATCCTTGATCTTTCTGTAATTGTGAAGCATGGTAGCTATTGAAATTTTGCATATAGACCACTCATTGAGACTATTTGCAGATGTGATTCATACCATAGAGGAAGAGTTACCCATAGGAAGATCCACCAGAAGGAGGACTCAGTAGGTCTGGGGTTGTAACCATAGCCTGTGTCTGTGGCAGATGGATGATGCACAGATCTTCTGGACCTGCAGCCTGGCAGCTGTTGAAGGGCTTGGACAGCCCTGATCCTTCAGCAGGTGGTTGGGGAAACACGACAGATATGTTGCCTGTTGCAGCATTTTAGGTGAAATGAAATCTTCGTACTTCAAATATCTACTTGTTGAAATTCCTGGGGGTCCTGCCAAGGTATGACCACGAGATAACACAAACAGCAGCACCAAGTCATGAATCCAGGGAGGAGAAGGGTATTGAGCTCTGCTGTAGTGGGCCTGGACAGGTCAGTGCAGGTTGGTAGGAGAACAGAGTCCTGTAACGCGGGGTCAGAGTGTGCAGTGAGGAGGAGGACAGGCCTGGGATAATGAGTGGTTGGGGTGATGAGTCCTGCCAGAGAACACACACCTTGTATGCATGTATGCAAGAGCCCTGGACAAAATGCAGGGTGGGTCAGAGGCCGTGGCTCCTGAAAAGCAGTGAGGTCAGGGCTGTCACAGCCTGTCCACAGAGACATCACAGAAGTGCTGAGGGTTTCCCTCTGACAGCCATTCCACCAGGGAGGCAGATACCTCCACTACCATCACTATCTCTGTGGCTCTTTTTTGGTCTCAGCAGACTGGAAATGTGTCTGGCATTGTTATCTGAGGTCAGTGGTTTGAGTTCCTTCTCAGGGATCCAGGAGATGCTGACCAACCTGTATTTCCCTAGATGCTCCTTCATGCACTTTTCTAAGTTAGGAGGGGCATTTTCTTTCCTCTAGTCTTTGGATGCCTTTCTCATTTACCACAATTAACCGTTATTGCGAGTGCCCTCATGATGACCATCAAGCTCACTCAGTGCTTATGGATGCATTCCCTCAGGGCCCATAGGTTTATGTATAACCAGTTTGCCCAAGTATTATATGAGCTAATAACCTTTCACTCAGGGTGCATTCTCTGTGCTACAGACTTCCCTCCTGATCTCTTCCAGGGAAATCCTGGGATTTTCAATGCCCAATCTTATTTGTAAAGACCAAGACAAGGACAGCATTCAGTATTTCAGTTTTTTCCTGTGTCCTGGGCCACCAGGTTTCATGCCTCATTGACCAACAAGCACGTATTTTCTCCACTCTTCTCTTTACCATTCTGGATTTAGAGAAGTCTTTCTTGTTGCCTTCAGCATTCCCTGTCAGATTCAATTGTAAGAAGATTCTAGTTTCCAAACCACGCATTCCTGCAAAATGTCCAGTGTGTGTCTTTCTAATTCACCCAATAGATTTGACATAACTGGCATAAGTGAAACATGATGGGATGAAATCTGTGACTGGAGTGCCCTGTTGGATGGTTACAGGCTCTTCAGGAGGGACAGACATGGCAAAAAAGACAGAGGTGTGGCACTGCATGTCATAGAAGAGTAAGAATGTGTGGAGTTCACAGTTGGAAATGGCCCAGTTGAGAGCCTCTGGGTAAGAAGAATCAAGGAGCAAACAAATAATATGGATGTAATCATGGGAGTCTGCTATAGACCTCCCAACCAGGACAATGCCACCAATGAATTATTCTTTGAGGAACTAAGAGACAGTTCCAAGTCAACTGCCCTTTTCCTTAGGGCGGATTTCAACTTGCCAGAAATTAGCTGAGAGAATCACACAGCTGGTACAGTCCAGGCCAGAAGAATCCTAAAAAAACCTGTCTGTCAACTTTATGGAACAGGTCCTAGGGTGCAGACTCAGAAAGATACCCTGGTTGATCTGTTGCTTGTATGCAGAGCATATTCCCTGAGAGAAGGGGAGATTGGTGGCCTCTTGGCCACAGTGATCAAAAGGCAGTGGAGTTTAAAATCTCTGCTGACAGGAGGAAAAGTGCCAACAAAACTTCCACGCTGGACATGAGGAGAGCAGACTTCAGGTTGTTCAGGGAATTGGTAAGTAAGGTTCCCGTGAAAATGTTTTTGCAGGTGCTGAGGTCCATCAGTGATGGTCACTTTTTAAACATCACCTCCTAAGGAAACAGGAGGAGGCAATTCCCAAATATTGGAATTCAATGTGTGAGACAATAAAAAGAGTTTTTTTTCAAATATGTTGATGAAAATAGGTAGTATAGAAATGTCACCANTTAAAATCTCTGCTGACAGGAGGAAAAGTGCCAACAAAACTTCCACGCTGGACATGAGGAGAGCAGACTTCAGGTTGTTCAGGGAATTGGTAAGTAAGGTTCCCGTGAAAATGTTTTTGCAGGTGCTGAGGTCCATCAGTGATGGTCACTTTTTAAACATCACCTCCTAAGGAAACAGGAGGAGGCAATTCCCAAATATTGGAATTCAATGTGTGAGACAATAAAAAGAGTTTTTTTTCAAATATGTTGATGAAAATAGGTAGTATAGAAATGTCACCAACCTGTTACAGAATGAGGATGGCCATGAAACAAAGAGAAACAGAGACAAGGCAGAGGCCTTGCATTCTTTTCCTCTGTCTTCCACATTGATTACAGACCAAGGGGGTCTCAGTGCCCTGAGCTGGAGGACAATGATTGTGAGAATGATCAGCTCCCAGTTAACCCTGTAATTGTGTGGGATCTGCTGCTTCAGCTGGATTCCTACAAATCTATGGAGCCTGATGGGATTCATCCCAAAATCTTCAAATGGTTGATGGTTGATGTCATCACTAAACCTCTCTAGATGATTTTTGAATGGCTTTGGGAACACAGATAGATCCTGGATGACTGGAATTTGTTAAACATTGTCCCAGTTTTTAGGAACAGTAAGAAGGGAGACTGTGGAAGCGACAACCCTGTCAGTCTCACTTCAGTGCCTAGTGAAGTTACAGAGATTATTCTATGAACTATGAACTATGAACTATAGAACTATGGAAAAAGAAANATGATTTTTGAATGGCTTTGGGAACACAGATAGATCCTGGATGACTGGAATTTGTTAAACATTGTCCCAGTTTTTAGGAACAGTAAGAAGGGAGACTGTGGAAGCGACAACCCTGTCAGTCTCACTTCAGTGCCTAGTGAAGTTACAGAGATTATTCTATGAACTATGAACTATGAACTATAGAACTATGGAAAAAGAAAATGCTGTTATTAGTCTCAGGCAGCACAGCTTCATGAGAGGAAAGTCCTGTTTATCCAACCTGATTTCCTTCTATGACTAGGTAATCCACCCAGGTGATCAAGGGAAGCCACTTGATGTAATCTTTTGGGATTTCAGTAAAGCTTTCGATACTGTCTCTCCCAGGATCCTTCTGGACAAAATGTGCAGCACAGCTGGTTAAACATGTCATGTGGTGGGTGAGCAATTGGCTCATGGGTCAAGCACAGAGGGTAATAGTGAATGGTGAACATCAGACTGGTCACCTGCCACTAGTGGGTTCCATCTTGGTCCCTATGCTCTTCAATATCTTCCTAAATGACTTGAACATAGGACTGGAGAGGATACTAAGCAAATTTGTAGATAATGCAAAGGTGGGAGAAGCTGTTGACTTCCTCAAAGGCAGAGAGGCTCTCCAAAGAGACCTTGACAAATCAGAGAACTGGGCAATCACCAACCGTATGAAGTTCAACGAGGGAAAGTCTCAGATTTTGCACCTGGGATGGGTCAACGTTAGCTATTCATACAAACTGGGGAATGAGAGGCTGGAAAGCAGTCCCGCAGAAAAGGACCATGGGGTCCTGGTTGACTGGAAGTAGAATACAAGTCAGCAGTGCCCTGGCAGCCAGGAGGGTGAATCATGTCCTGGGAAGCATCAGGCAAAACACCACCAGCTGGCTGAGGGTATGGATAGTCCTGCTCTGGTCTGCACTGAAACAACCTCAACTTGAATATTGTTTTGGGCAGTTTTGGGCACCACAGTATAAAAAAAGATATTAAACTATTAGAGAGTGTCCAGAGGAGAGCAATGAAGATGGTGAAGGGCTTCCAAGTGGCTGAGGGCACTTAGTTTGTTCAGCCTGGAGAACAGGAGACTGAGGGGAGACCTCAATGCACTTACAAATTCCTTGTGAGGGGTGGAGGAGGGGCAGGCACTGATCTCTTCTCTGTAATGACCAGTGACAGGACCTGAGGGAATGGTCAGTAGCTGTGTCAGGGGAGGTTTAGCTTGAATAGTAGAAAATTATTCTTCACCCAGTGAGTGGTTGGGTCTTGGAACAGGCTTCTCAGGGAAGTGGCAGTTAAGCCTAATATGATTTCTCTCTCTCTTTGTCCTATCACCTTCAAGTAGATCTTAAACCTCCCTATTTTATGGTAAAGAATCAAGGTGAGCACCTGTTGAATTATGGAAGAGATGCATTCTACATTCCTCAACTCAATATCAAGTGAGCTTCTCTTCTCTGAAATTACATAGCAGACAGCCTACAATTTTGATTTATTATGAAAATAGCTGGGCTTGAACAGCATTTGAGTCTGCTCCTATTTGATTCTCAGTTTAGCATCACTCATAATTTATTTTTAAATTTCAGACAGGAAAACAATTGCTACTTCATCATCCTTTTGAGTTTATGGTTCAAACTGTGCTGATTGGAAATGTGTTAGAATTAGTAAAGGGAAAATGATGGTAGAGGTGGGAGAATGGCATTGGGTGAGGAGAGAAATGCTCAAGACATATCAGCAGAGGTCCACTGCTCAGGGTCTTTCTCTGCATCAGAAGGAATATTATATAAGTGTTCTCATGACCAAAACTTTATACTTAAGACTGGAAGATCCTGAATTCAAGCACAGCTCAACGCACTCTTATGCACTGTTTTAAAAATAAACAGACTTCAACAACAACAAAGTTTTAGGACTGTTTCACATAGAGAATGATGTCAAGGGAAAAGAGTTCTCTCTTTTCACTTCAGTCATTGAATAAAAATAATTATCAGATTAAGTCAGAGAAACCCTTAAAATGAACTGCAGAAGTTCTGCTGCAGTAATAATGGCAGGTAAAATAGATGAGAGATCTTTACTTTTTCTCAGTCTTGAAGAACCAAACATAAATACATCAAATAATATTTAAACACCTGTATAAAGAAAATAATTCATTTACAAGCCTTATGTTTTTCTTTTTTAAGGTGCCTGCTAGGATTGTGAAACTGATAATCATAAATACTGTAGTAGTGTTTCAAAGTTTTTACCAGCGTAGAAATTTTTTTCGTAAGTTTGCAATTTTTGATATCTAAAAAAAATGAGAGTTGAAAACATAATGAGGTAATATTTCTGAGAAATCAAGAGTAACTACGGAATTGAGCTATGCATTAAAGTATATGTTAAATGCTAATTCTGTTTAAAATATATAATATATGGGCAGTATCCCCAGTTTGCAGAATTCATCATCATGGATTTGAGTGTCTCTATTATGTAAATCTGGATATCTCAGTTTTAAAGTTTCATCATGTTTCCACTACTTTCAAAAATAATTTCACATTTAGTTTCTGGTGTCAAACAGTTACTTCACCTCTGACGTTTCAAGAAATGACATGAAAATAAGTTGTTACGATAGCCCCTGTTGTTCTCGAAGGTCAATATTTTCTGTGAACAGCGAAAGCAAGGCAGAAAGTGATCACTATAATCTTCATCATGCTTAAAGAACTCTGTGATTTTTTTCAACATTTGCCACTTTCCAGACCTTCACATCAATCTTTACAGGAGAAAAGTGGATAAGAATCTGCAATTCTGGACAGTTCCTCTGCATTAGCAACAAGTAATGTTACAGCTGCCACAAAAAACATCATCACTTTAGTATGTGTAGCAAAGGTAGTAATTCCTCACTACCTATGCATTTNGAGACACACCATCCATAACGCTGCTGATTCCTTTGAGAATGCACGCAGAATCAGTCTCAAGGAGAAAAGACAACGCAGAAAGAACCGTGCCTCACCAACACCACCTATGGAGACTTTCTGCTGTGCCTTTTGCAACCGGACTTGCCTATCTCGCATCGGCCTCTTCAGCCATCAGCGCGCTTGCAGCAAGCGTGGGTAGAGCCCTTCCCAAATCTTCGTTCGTGAAGCCTGGCCATGATGATGATGATGCATTTCATTATTTGCATGCTTAGTTCCAGAAAACCCACTCTTTTACAGACATAAATACATATTTATTTTGGAAGTATTTCTACAAGGCTCTATGTGAGTTCTTTTCTGATCTCTAATTCACAGTACCATGCTCAGGTCACTCTTTTCTGTTAGGTTGTCCTCTTTAGCTCTCCAGTACCAAGCATGATAGAGTTCAAGAAGCATTTGGATGATACTCCCAGGCACATGGTGAGACTTTTGGGGATGATCCCGTGTGGGGCCAGGAGCTGTACAGGATGTTCCTTGCGGGTCCCTTCCAACTCAACATATTCTATGTTTCTGTGAAATTCATAAATAAGGAGAGAGAAAAGAGATATTAGTACCTTACAAGTCAACATTTTTATGTATACTGAAAAGCTACAATATTTCTTACAGATCAGTTTAAAGACAGGCATGGTGGGGTTTTTGTTTGGGTTTTTTTGTTTGTTTGTTTTTTTTTTTTTGAGGGTTATTTTCATCTTTAATTACACAGATTACAATTTATGTTCTTTTTCCTCTATTTCTACCAAAGATCTCAAAAAGTAATCACATTGGTTCTTACTTTTTGTGGGATTTTTGCTGAGATTGATTCCAAGTTATTTTTTTCATCAAGTTATTTGAAGTAAATGGAAAATAACT
Source organism: Grallaria varia (assembly GCA_013396735.1). Taxonomy (NCBI): domain Eukaryota; kingdom Metazoa; phylum Chordata; class Aves; order Passeriformes; family Formicariidae; genus Grallaria; species Grallaria varia. The sequence continues at coordinate 1,993 of VWZG01003924.1, read as the reverse complement.
AAATCTAACAATAGCACAAAAAAAATTTGGGTGATGATGGACATAAGACTGACTTATAGATGACCTTTTTTTCTAGAAACAGCAACTGAATACAGTAGGGGATCTTAAATATTTTTCTTTACAGATCTGATCATGTACACTACAAATGAGATTTCAATAGACAAATAAGACTAGTGGTCTAACCAGTGAGGAAATTCTAACATTGTCAGAAAGGAATTTAATTGTTTAAATTGTAAATTATATTATCTGGAATGCTTATAAACTTCGTGCATTGATTAAATAAGTTAAATTGTTGCCTGCTTTCATTAGAGAAAGTGAACTCAATAAGGAAAATAAAGATTGAATATGTTCTCATTCAAGATGAGCAATTAGCTAATTCCATCCATGATAAAGCAAAGAAAAATTCACATTGAATTGATAATCTAATGAGACAAACACAAGAGCCTGCTGAATTAATTTTGCAATTGAACTATGCATCAGTATACAGAACATCATACTATCTTAGAATTTATTAGGACTGGCCATATTAACCAGAGAAATAAGACCAGGTAAGCTAAAATTTTTTCACACTATCACCTCTAATGTTAATATCCTATGAATAATATTACAGTTGAAGACTACCTCAGATGCACCGAAATATCTTACACAAAACCATGAAAAATACATATATTTAAAACCAAAAATTACACCAAACGTGGAGATGCAATACAAATAATTTATACCTAGAAACTACTTAAATATAACACATATTGGAATTCTGTATTAATTTATACATAGCTTTCAGACTAATTTTGGGGGCATTTTACACAGTTGTTATACATAAGGTTCTCCAAAAAAGTCTTCTGATTGTTCAGTGTAAACAATACTTGAGACATTTGACAATATTGTGAATAAAGTCTACATGAACAACTAAACTTATTGCAATTTATAATAAAACTGAGTTAACCACAAAGACAATAAAACCCTAGTACAAGTATGCATATGAATTAGATGTATTTTGCATTTCCAATTTATTAAATTGTAATACTTTAATTACTTGTACAATAAATTGCATAATTACTTAATGAGAACTGTGAGCAATTATGTTAATAGTTGCTGGCCATTGTATATCAAAAAGAAGATAGTGTTTTCTTGACAAAACCATTTTGCAGAAGTATTATTTTACGTGAAGGTGCTAGAGAAGATCCATAATTAAAGCAGTGTCAAGACTCATATTTAAAAGGTTTTATTCAACTATGACTGAATTCAAGAAGCCTTTCTATTTTTAAGATGGTTTTTGGAGTGGATCCCAAATAAGACTGGAATTCATTAAAATTCCTACAAATTAATTGGACAGTTCCTTCCTCTCTTCCCCTTTATGTTCTTTCTCTTAAAAAATGCAGATCCATTAAAACATCAACAAAGGACTTTGTAAATGGGTAATTGTCTTACTGTCTGGTATCAGAAGCGAAGCCATGCTAAGGAAACCAGGGAAGTTCTAGTTAGACGTTGCATATCATTGTTTACCTTCAGAGTTGTTTACCCTAGCTTCCAATCAGAAAGCCCTCTTTTTATGAGGTCATGTGTTAATGGTTTTGGTTTAGTTTCACATGATTCCATGTTTCACGGTCTTAGGGGAATAGCTGCAAATTCCACCTGCGTCTATTCAATATGGAGGCTTTTAAAACTTGTGGTTTGGGTTATCATTGCCTTTATT
>VWZG01003921.1:311926-353167 GCA_013396735.1 Grallaria varia | reverse complement strand
TACGCTTCTCTTTATATATATAATATTACGATATAATTAATCCTGGTCATTTCAGTGAGATAGACTTTTCTCTTCTCATTTGAATGTTATAAAAAGGAAAACAATAATGAATTGCATTTGAACAAGTTATGGCTACTAACAGTGGTATTACAAAAGTGTTGCTTTAGAACTAGAGTATAATGCCATTTTAGCAATCGGTTTCCTCTGAGTTACTTAACGCTTGACTTTTTATAGCCAGTAATTTTTATAATTTTCAAGCTGTCAATAACATTTTTTCTTCTTTTGCTGGATGCGAATCCTACAGTTTACTTGCACTTTCTGGCTCAAAGAAGAAATGTGACTAGCACAAAATAACTGCAGAGAAAGTATGCAGTATCATTTATTTTTTAGCTACTAAGAAAAATTCCACCACTTCTTCATATTCCATATTAACTTCCCTTTCAAAACCAAGGTCATAAGATTATTATCAGAACAGTAAGTAGGGTAGCTGTAAAGCTCATCTTCAAAACTTTCTTCTGTGTCATGATGGTCAAAGACATTTTAGAGACCTTTGAAATCAGCATAGTTGCACTAATCTATGAGTCCTTCTTTACATCTGGAGAGTGTTCTGGGGGTTAAAAACAATATAATGCATAAGGTTCTTCTTACTAACATTCCATTAACTCAAAAGGAGGTGGTTATCTTTATAACTAGAAAGCAAATTCAGAATAAATTCAGTCTAATCAAGTTATATTTGCACCTTCAAAAGTCAATATCACACCTCCAGCTCACTGGGAAGAAATATTTCACTTTAATATCTCATCTCTCATCATCAACTGACAATTCATGGAAGGCAAGCAATTCCTAGGGGTTGTTTCACTGTTTTTAATCTCTGGATATTGTGGCAGCCTTATCTGTGAATTTTCCTACATTNTAAATGGAAAGGAATCTTTTAAGATCACAACTGACAATGAAATAGTACTTACATCATCATAGGGAGCTAAATTCCTATTAATACAGTTGTATTTGACATTTCCATTAAAAAATCTTCCACTAGCATTATATTACTACGTCTGTGACAGCTCACTGTGGGTTCTGTGGTTACATACTGATTTTAGATTATTGCTTTACTGCATTTTTCTTTCAACATACAGAAGAGGTTTGCTTTGGAAAAACATCAGTTTTTTCTCTAAAAGGGTAGTGAAAAGATATTTATGGAGTTCAATTAAACTTTTGCATAATAATTTAAAGAACTTTATGCTTAAGGGAAAATTGAATTAAGCTCGAAAGTAGTCTAAAACACTTCGCTAATTTTATTAGCCAGTTAAATGCAGGCTTTTGGACAATGTAAAGAACACCTCTCAAGAAACACTATGAAACACAGGAAGCCAGACATGAGTGAAAAAGCCATATGCAAGGAAAGGCAATAGACTGGATAAAATCCCAGAAGCATCTAAGATTTGCTTAAATTCTCAATAATATGATTTCTGTCATGTTCCTAACATAAGACACTTTCACGTATACACAACAATACAGAAAACAAAACCTTAGGCTTTCAAGATCCTGAGACCTTTAAACATGTGTATAGCAATATAACTTTTGACTCTCATAGCAACATACAATTTGAAGTACTACCTTATAATGAAACTCCGAAAACAACTTAGAGTGCTAACAGTAACACCACAAGGTCAGGTAGGTATCTCAATAGCAAAAATTAGTTTTCATAGAGTATCATTTATATACAAATTATTTATTCAGCTACATGATATATTCTGTCTGGGAGCTTGACCTGTGCATTGCCATCTGCTGATTGCAAATTCTGTGAAAAACATTGCGCCAATCTCAGATTTTTTCTCGTTCAGAAGATTATCCTTTCTACATTATTTAACTACCTGTCATTTGACCTTGTCTTGAAAATCATTGTATGCTTCTCATGTCACTGCATTCACTGTTGACAGCTGGTGTTTATCAGTAGAAGCTGTGGGGGGAAATTACTCAGTGTACAACCTAGTCCACTTAAAAAAGCAGATTGAATGAAAACCAAATAGAAATTAGGAGTCCCCAAATACCAGCAGGTAACATATCACCAAACAGGGGGGGATGTACAGTGGGTAGATAAGATTTCAGTGTAGTGCTCCTGTCAGCATTCCAACTGCTCAAGAAAACAGCTGAACTGTCGTTCCTAAAATGCTAGCTTTAAAATATGTCAAAATGCAGCGTGTTAGTCTGCAGTACTGCTGTTTTCTGCGGTGGGCTAAAACCTAGCAAGGGAGTGACTGATCACTGTTTGTCCCACACTTGTAATCATCCGTTACTGGCAACTGTCAGAGACAAATTCTGGGCTAGTCGCACCTCTGTGCTCGGGCTGCTGCGTAGGGCTGCGCCTCTGCTGTGCTAAAATACCTGTCATACGATGAAAGCAGCATCAGGACAGTGATGTGGGGGACATTGTATTTCAGGTGTGAAATACAATGCCAGACCTGGACAAGTTTGGTTAGCAAAACTATGCTAGACGTTTTCATTTAAAGGCATCAATCCTTGTATCATAGACAAATACAGGAATTTACCCTTTGGTAACTGCAGAGACACTTGGTCACAGCTCACTGAAGTAATCCAGTTGAATTCCTGCCAATCGTTTTGTATTGATGACATAAGCTACTGGAATAGCCACAGTTCGGTAAAGGTATGATAGACAATTAGATTTAATTTTTGTATTTATATGTTTAGTTAATTTTGAAAGCTCACTAGCATTGCATAGAAAAAGAAGGGAAAATTTTCAAAATATTTTTCCAAAATTCTGCTTCCTGCACTGGGGAGGTCCCTCTTCTTCATTCGCACTAATCAATGTCCATTATCTCCTTTAGAACTCAATTTTCCTAATTTTACCTTTCTATCACCTGAAAGCTATGAATGACATATGCAAAGGGCCAAAAAGAATCCTATGGATGGAAATGAAAATCCATCAAGTGACCTAATGCAAAGACAATACCCCCGGCTTATGTAGTACCTGATTATGGAACATAGGACTGTTGGAAAACAATGTGAATTATTGCAAAAACTTGATCTAAAAGAGTATAAAACCACTTATACTCTTTCATGAACACCCAATTGATGACTGCTATGTAGCTCTTTCTTTTGACATGCTAAAGCTTTTGACACATTAAGGAGAATGTGAAATAATATTCTCTCCAATAAGCTTTAGTTCTACTTTCATGACTCATCTTATTTGTTTATATTACACCTTTATGATTTAGAATTGCAAATTGTTTCTGACAGTGAAGCCTGCCTTTCTTCTAAAGGGATATGTGCACTGCATCTACAGAACAACAAAAGACTAATTCTATATCCAACGATAAAATTAATTAGGCTTTATGAAAATTTCTTGGATTATCACACAAATAAATAAGCTGGGATAGGCAGACATTACTGTGAACATGCAAAGCTGCAAAACTACAAAAGGGTTTGCATTGCACAGCTTTCATTTAGCAGTACTAACTCCAAGGGGCTCAGCCACTGAATCAGGTAATCCCGTGTGTAATAATACTCATGCAGTAGTCACTCCTAATTGGCAAGTAAGACTAGAACAAAGAAGTGATAGAGAAATGACTGATGAGTATTCTTGCACATTAAAGCCTAGTGGGTTCATTCACATGTGACTTTTTCATAGATTTTTCAATCTTGTGGATTGTGGGCTTGTGGAAAGTGAGCAAGTGGCACAGAACGCAATTCCTATTGCAGGAAATAAATAAAACTTTTAATTCTTTTTTTAAAGTATGCCCGTACAAATAGGACAATCTTTAAGATGTTCCTATGTATTTGGTTCTGTCCTTAAATATGATAAAAATATTCTACAAAAGAGAGCATAGTTATTAACAACATTTTTAGAATGTCATTGGCAAAAACATCCCTCTGCTTTTTTCATTTGCTTACAGTGAAGAAAATTCGGAAAGCTGCGTCAGTAGCAAAAAATTTGCATTTCATACAATGCTTCAAACCTACTTTTAAAAGAGAAAATAACACTTGTATGTTTCTTTGAAATGAATTTGTCTTCTCAAATAACATTTTGATTAATTACATGTAAATGAATTCTAAGTCTATAATGGGATTTCTTCAGTTGCCAAGGTGATTTTTAATTAACATAAAAATGGGAGTCTCTTTCCTAGTTTCCATCAGTACCTATGATGATACTGAAGGAGCTACAGCTCATCTTCATAAGACTTACTTAATGCTTTAAGTATTTATGTAGCTTAGTCATATATATATAAATTAGGAAAATAAACTCTACAGAACTCATCTCTGGTTTTTACATAAGAACTAGTGCTATCAATTCACAGCATCTAAACTCATCTTGGATAGATCATAAGCAACATAATAAAACATTTAGTTAATGTTCCTATACAAACTGTGGCTAGACACAGCAGCAAAACCATCTGAAAAGTGCAAGTTTGACCAGGCTGCTACAGCTTTCTGACAAAACCTTCAAATATCCCAGTTCATCTCCTCGTGTCATTTTCAACACAAAATTATTTAATTCAACTAAAAAAAAACCCAACTGCCTGACATCTGATAATTTTGGTTATGGTATTTTCTTACAAATATGAATCCAATCTTTTTTGTAATGAACACAAGTAATAAAGGTAGATCTAGAAGCTGGTTTAATTAGATGACAAAATTACATACTGCTACGCTCTGATGATCAGCAAAAATCAGTTGTTCTTTATATGTATTTGGACTATAATTAAAAAGCTTAGGCATGTGGGATGAAATTAGCAAATAGACGGGGATGTTTGTCTTCTTCAGCAGACTGATATTTCATTCACTTCTTTTCATGAGGTTTAGATTACAGCGTCAGTTCCAAAATCTGTAAGCTCTTTTTCCAGTAGCCGCTTCACAGAGGTTTTGATTTAAAGGCCAGAAGGAATACTTCAAATCATCTGGTCTTTTCACAACACAGGCTATAAAAAACTCATGTAATAGTTCAGGAATTAAGGCCTTCATTTCTTTTAGCACTATTATTTGTATCTGATAAAATTGTGGTGGCTTGAATTTAAAGTCACAGGGTTACTACCATATCAATGCACACATTGTCCCAGAGACTTCATGTGAAAGTATAGTGCCTTCATCTGGACTGATCTTTTATCTAGTTTCAGTTTCCATGTACAGGCAATTTTTACTTCTGCTATATTACAGAGCTTTTTATTGCCAGAAATCATTTGGATCAATTCATTTGAAGCCCTAGAATGACCTTCACTTTCTACTTGTTAAACTAGAGAATTATTTAAAATTCATAACAAGAGAAATAAATCTGAATTTAATCATTCTTTTAATCCTCTAGTAATTCATCTCCATCAACAGGTTTTATAGCATCATCACCAGAACTGAATGCAAAAACATTGCTAAGTAATACTTTTTCCCTAGTCCCATTGGTTACTGGAAATTACTTTCAGTAGCTACAGTCTATTTGTTATTTGTAGTCCTACATTGATAACTCATCTTCAACCCTGATTTCAAGATCCTTTTCAGTGTCATTACACAAGGATACATCTAGTAGGTACAACCTCCAGTGATAATTTCAATATTTTTTAAATATTGTACTATAGTAGATACTCCTCAAATGAAACTACAGTTCTAAGATCGAAGTTAACTGATCATTCCATGGTTATTTCTTCTCTTTTTTTGTATGTTAGTAAAAGGTATTGAATAATGCAGAATCAGGTCTCATAATACACCATTCTTATAACCTCCAAGTCTTCAAAATTCTATTCAAGAATTTATTAGTATTTAAAGAATGTTGATTATTTTTAAAATAAATTGCTTCTTTAGGGAGAATGCTCTAGCCCTTATACTTTTCCACTTAGTGGCAGCTTGGAAACCAGTCTGAGCAAGACAAGTTCAGAAGAATAACTCATGTCACCAAATTCAGGGAAAGAAGATATTTTTCCTATGTGATGGATTGACAGGTACTTGAGAGACCAGATTTAGAGGACAATCAGCATCAAACCAAATGTAAATTATTAAGTATATTAGTCTGCAATTAATCTAGTTGAAATATCACCAATTTCTTCTCATGGGAACTAAGCCTGTGCCCACAGACAATACGACTAACTTCAGCTTTTTAAAGCTTGGACGGTGGCAGCGAAGTCCTCAGGATGTAGGTTTAGTTAGAGTGTCCTTCTCTTAGATGGATGGCCTTACAGGGCTAAGCGAGCTCCATCTGCCCGGGTTTGGATTTAGAGTTGTCCTTCTCCTAGGATGGTTGCCGGGAGGCTGGTGAGCCCATCCTGCCCATGGACACACTTTGTCTGACCCTTCAGCTGAGACCTGACTAGCATGGGAGACCCTACCGGAGGCACAACCACCGCCAGCATAGCTCACAGCCTCATAAGGGCACGCAAGCTTCTCCCCCGCGACAAGGGAGCGTCCGTGGAGAGGACGCCCAAAGAGGAGATACAAGGACGCTCTGAAACAATACCTCAGCCTTGGCCATATTGACTACCATCAATGGTCCACTTTGGCCTCCAATCGGGAGGCATGGAGACACACCATCTATGGCGCTGCTGATTCCTTTGAGAATGCACGCAGAATCAGTCTGGAGGAGAAAAGACAACGCAGAAAGAACCGTGCCCCGCCAACACCACCTATGGAGACTTTCTGCTGTGCCTTTTGCAACCGGACTTGTCTATCTCGCATCGGCCTCTTTAGCCATCAGCGCGCTTGCAGCAAGCGTGGGTAGAGCCCTTCCCAAATCTTCGTTCGCGAAGCCTAGCCATGATTTTTGTCCAATTTTTCTATTGGTCATTTTCAATGGCAGTAAGATATAATTGGTTACATTTGATCACTTTGTCAAAGTTAGGAGAAACTTTGTTTCTTAAAAAAATATGTTGATACCTTGTACAGTTGTACCATGCCAAATTGCTGTTGGCAAAGCAGCACCTGTAGAGGGGGATCTGTGTTGCCATGAAAACCTGACTGCAGGATTATGGTCTAATTATACTTTTTTTTTTTTTAATATATTTTCTTCCTTTTTTTTTTCTTTTTTCTTTTTTTTTTTTTCTTTTCTTTTAATCCTCTGATCTCCACATTTTTTTGAGACACTTCCACAAAGGGAAATTAAAGAAGTAATCCTCCTGTTTGTAGGCATAACTTTTTAGACATGTGTCCTGCTCTAGGAAATGTTAGGAATAAACCAACAGTAAGTTCTTCTAACAGAAGATTTTGGTACCTAGATATCAGCTGCCATTATATCTTATTTACAAAGGAGAACTTTAGGACGTTTAATTCCTGTTACTAGAGTATTAAGAGCCAAAGAAATCCAAGCCAGCTGGCATGCTGAAGCTCAGACTGAGCCAGCCTGTGGGAAACACTGTGCAGTAGACATCTCTGCAATCCTTTCTCATCCTTTCCTGTATGGGACTTAGATATCATGCTCTGGCAAAAAACTTTTTTCATTTGCTACCACCAGTCTACAAATATACCCCTGGAAAATCTTTCAGAAAACTTATTTTTCTTTTAATTTGGTCAGAAAGGGTTATTAAATTTTTATTTTCTCCCACGACATTTAGGTACTATAAAAAAGTTAATCCTTGCATGAGGCACCACTAAAGATCTCTTATTATAGCTACATTCCTTAATTACTCTGTCACAATTTCATTGTTTCCTTTCATACTCTTTCTTTAGCTTAATGGCACTTCAACAAATGTTTTAAACAAGGGAAGTACCTGAAGAGAGGAGTGGAAATTTTCCACACCCAGCCTGCCTCTCAGTCAGCTTTTATTCCCTCCTCTGCACACTGCCTGACATCCTCATTCCTGTTAAGCTTCACAATGCTATGTAAAAGGTGCTGCCACACATTATGCATCGCTATCTGTGTTTGAAACATATTCTGAGAGTTTCTAAGGGTAGAAGGAGTATAGAGTGTCTGGAAAAGCTTTTGCTTCTCCATCAGATACAGAAGTGCACTTATGGAGCAGATTTAAGTAGATATTGAGGAGATATGTGCCTGAAAAGTTGCTGCTCCACACAGGCTGTAAGAAATGGAAGGAAACTAAACAGTTTCAGACTAGGGACACAGTTGAAAGAACGCTTTCTGGTCCCTGACACTGAGTTTCCTTACACTTGCTGTGTTTGGTTGCTCACTCTCCCATGTGTCTACAATAGTAACAACATCAGAATTTCCCAGGGAGTTGGATCTCAGAAAAATTCTCAAAAAATCTTCCAACAGCTCATCTCATGAAAATATAAGAAGCCTAACTTTCTATATTTTTTGAGTGACTGGAGAAAAAACATCTTTCCAGTGCTGTATTTATGTATGAAGAAATAGAGAAAACTGAACATAAATAAAAAAAAATTTATTGAACTTCATTTCAAATACTAAAATATCTGTATGTTACCGTCAATAAGAGCAGTAGTTCATTTGAGAAGCTAATTTCAAACACAACATTTTATGATGCAACTGAGAAAAGGTTTTTATACATTAAAGGACAGAAAATAATATCTCAAATAAATGGACTGTTAATGCCTATTCTTTTAAGTAGGAAAAAGGTTCACATAGGAAGGATGCATATACATATACTGCATATATACTGACCTATATACATTCCTCAAAATTGTATTCAGAATCTTTGAGTTAAGATGTCATTTAATTGTAAAATACAATACACAGAGGTACATCTAGTAGTTTTTATGAAAGGAATGGTAAGAACTTCCAAATATTGTACAGTATTTGGGAAAAGAAATGAAATTCCAAGCACAGGAAATAGTGGGATATTTTGCCTTCGAAATTCCCTTCTTCCCCTTCCCCTTTGTCAGACACCAGATCAGTGATTTTTGGGTCAGAACCACCTTGCAGGGGTGCTCTGTGTGCGTTGTGGGCCAGGGATGGGTCAAACCTCACTGAGGTGGGGTGGTGTCACATCCCTCATGGCAGGGCCTGGACCCCACATGGGGAAGCCCCAGAGCAGCTGCCAGTCACAGCCAGCCTGGGGAAACTACAACACCCCCCCAGCTCCTGGAGCCCCTGACCCAGCTTGGACTGGCAGGGACAGTGACTAATATGTGCTGGGGCAGTACTGTGGTGGCACATTTTGTCTAGCCTATGTAGTGCCCGTTTTGAACCTTTGCCAAGTTCCCTTATTTTCTCCCTAAATTAATAAAGAAACTCCTTGGGAACAAGTCCATGGCTTATTCTCTCAACATTTTCTTAAGGTATTAAAGAACCATATATATATAAATACTAAAGCAAAACTCAGCAGAGCCTGTAAACCTGCAGCTCCAGGGTTGAAGTGTTACACCCTTCCCATTTCCCTTACTCTTTCTCTTTCCCTCTCTTCTTGTCCCTGAAATAAAACAGGTACTACACTGCCCTCACAAGCAAAAAAATCCCCCAAACCATATAGGGCTAAAAAACCATTGAAAAATCAAGCTACATAAGATGCCTGGGAAAATGCAACAGTTTAACAGACGAGTATGACTTCCAAAAATCAGTGTTAAGATGAAGTCACAGCAAAATTAGAGAAACTCCAATGTTTTTAAAAAATTTAAAGGGCAGCATATATAGAATCATATAGATAATTTACAGTTAAAAAAAAAAAATCCAGTTCAGTCAAACTGCTGGAAACAAAAATATCTTTGCACTACTCCAGATCTCTCAATTAAGTTGTGAAAGCTTTATGTTCAATGTTACTAAACTAACTAAAGAAAAATGTATTATGTATCACTCCACTTTTTATTCTGAGTTGCCATGAACAGAATTTCTTACTTAGTGTATTGGTGCATTATCTTTAATCCGTTTTTAAACTTAAGGTCATTGTTAATTAGAAAAAGGTCCAAATTCTTCGTAACATAAGGCTTTGGATGCATCAGTGTGGTTAAGCAAATTTACCTGTTTGGATTAATATAAACATTTGAGAATTAGACTAGCTTATCCCACTGGGCTTCCATCATTTAACTACCACTTTTCTTCTGGGCAGGAAACAAGATAATATCTTTCATCCAAATAATAAGCATTATTGCTAATAAAACATAGTACTGCATGATCTGTTAATCTGTTAATTTCTTTAGAGAATTACAGAACTACTGAAGAAAGTAAAATAAATGTCAGAGAAGGAACATCAACAGCAGCATTATCAGGACAGAATCAAGGAGAAAGAAAATGTCAAGGGAATGTTACCTAATATACTCTCTTTTGAATAGCTTCACAACTAGAAATTAGGCAATTAAACAATAACCTTAAATTATTTGCAAGAAACCTGATTGTGGGATATTTTGCTCTTCATAAGCAACGCAGTAGATATTCAGCACAATTTAAAGAGTACTGTTCTGATCTGGCTTAGTGAATGATATCTGTAACCTTACAGACAAGTAACTGTCACAGAGTCATTGCCTTTCTACCCTGTAAACTCAGAATACTGTGGAGTCTGTCCTCTCTTCAATGAACTCCATTTCCTTGGTGATAGCACATTTTATTTTCTTTATTCCTTAGTGTCATGATTGTCTGTGTAAATTGCAAACACATTTAGATTGGTCAGTGCTACTCAGCCATAGAGAATATATTTTACCTTGATTTTGCTCTCAATACTAGTGAAAACAGACATATATCTTAGCAAATATTCTCCTGTGCACCCTCATTTTCAATGCTCAGTGGCAAAATTTACTTCATAATATAAATCAAAATTCAAATGTAAAAGGAAATTACTGGTTAAGTTGTGGTTCCAAAGTCTTTCTTGTGAATATTCACTCAGGCTAGTACATATCTCTGAATGAATTTCCCATTAGTCCTTTTCATTGCTAATTGCTGGAAAACAAAACTAAAATAAGTGGGCTTATGCAATGGGAAAAATATAACAAGACTAACCATACATCTCTAGCTGTTGTGCACAAAATGGAAGATTCAATGACACTCAGTCTTACTCCTTAGAGTCTTGAGCCAATACCCTTTTAATAGAAAGAGAAATACAAGGAAAATACAAGCAAATGATAGCTGGAAATCTGTGGTGCAAAATCCTAACATAGAAGGAAAATTAATCAAATATTCTTACCCCAGGTATTTCTTATGGATAATAGACCTGTATAATTTTGTCCTCTGAATGGCTGCACACTTTCACTTAGACATTTTTACACTTATGAAAATACAGTTCTCCAGTCTCTTTTGGTTTAATGAGGCATATATGGAAACTGGATTTTATCTGACTACGCTGAAACCTGCATTAATTTACAGAGACAAATGTCAGGTAGATTTTCCTCTCCAAGCCATTCCACAAATCAAGCAATTTGGATCAACTTCAGTAGAGGATTAATGAGTGCATTTCCTTCCACGTTATTACGCATCAATTAGAACCAAATGTTTTGTGTTGAAGAAATAAACAAAGAGCATTTTAAAAATACAGTGTTGTATTTTTTTTTTCTTTCTGAAACTTCAGAAAGATTCTTTAAGTATTCATTACCATGGATACTAAAGTATGCAATTGAATAGCATTCTTCAAGAGAAAGAATATGTTTCTACTTTGCCATGGTCTACTCTTCTCCACGGTGGTCATACTACTGATCAAGTTGATTGCTACAGTCTGTAACTTGAATTACTGAGAAGGAAGAAAATCAGGTAGCCATGAAAATGTTTACATAAATGTTATATAACTACTGGAAAAGAGTAGGATTCTGTAGAGAAGAGTAAATTCTAAAATATCCCTTACTGCCCCACAGCGTTTTAAGATGCACTGCTGGTTTCTTCACATTCTAGTAAAAGCCAAGACAAGAGGTAAAATTAAAGGCTTCAGTAACTAGATTTTTATAGGTTTTTCAAGTATATGTTCAGCTTCTCAGTAGCATTATTTGTCTTACAGCATTAAAATGCTACCTTTTTCTTAACTGCATGTACAATAAAATAAAATGGACAGTTCTTATTTAAATAAAAACCACCTTGCAAGGGGATATGCTAAGAATGAAATGCCTTTAAAATAAAGTGCTCTCTTAAAACAGTTTTTATGAACACCTAGAGACCAAGAAGTCATAAACCACAGTTCCCACAGTCAATCTGAATTTGTTTTTTATGTTCAGCATTGTTCAGTAAAAGTAGAAATCTGCAAGAACATTCAAGTCCATTATGTTTATCCCCACTCTGTTGTATAACTTGCTTTCATAAATTATTATTATTTTACCAAAATATAAATTTTCATCATTATTTGATAAGGAATCTTTCTGAATCAGATACATTAGCTTTTCAGGAATCAAAAATTTTATTTTGATCCATCTGATCTAGTAAGAAACATCTTTAGTTGTGAAAAACTGGAAATTAATTGTTTTCTGACATTATTTTTTGTGAACAACAGTTCACTCAGTTCAATTAGCAGAAGTAAATGGACAGAAGTCAATTGTGTGTTAGATATTTAAGCAAAACAAGAGTTTTAGCATTATTAAGAACAAGGATGAACACTAAACCCCTAAACCATTTCTACCTTAAAGCCCAGGAAATTTACTAACATTACTCTTCAGTGGTTCAGACAGCCAAAGCATTGCTTCAGCTGCACAGACTCATTGTAAGTTTCATATCCAAAGGTTAAGACTGTGAGTTCTCATGTTCTATACAAATAAGTAGGGCGGGGAGGAGGGGAGCATACTCCTTCTCACAGCAAAAAAAAATCCCTATTGCCTTACCTCTAGGATTTCAAAGTAATGTCACCAGCAGCACCACTGGGACAACGGTAGGTTCTACATTATGGATGTGCTGTGGAATGTGCACTGAAGCAACACTAGCCTTGCCAAAATTAATACAGGACCATATGGCTGCCCAGCCCACTGGCCTTGCCAGAATACACATAGGAGGAGGAACTGAAGAAGTCTTGGACATTGCCAAAAGTCCAGACGAGCCAACATACACTGGCATATTTACACCTGGATTCAGAGACCATAGCAATAAATGTCAGGGTTTTGGAAATCTTCCTGAAAACTCACCAGACGTACCCAACTTTAGAGTTTTAAAATGAAATGAAAATACGAAAGGTTCACAAAGGTACCGAAGAGCTATGTTAAATCACATTTGTAACCTTCTTTGTTTAATTCTACAGCACATACGTTTCCTAAAGAGTTACTTTCAAATTTGGAGCAGCAATCCCTTCATTTCTAAAAATCTATCTCTTATTGAGCAACTATGGTCCCCAAGTCTAATTCCATCCATTAGAACATCATGAATGCAGAACATAAAATGAATGCAGCACGGGAGGTAAGGAAAGGGCATGCAGATTTAATGTATGTCTGAAAATTACACTTTTTTTATTTCATATTCCTAATATCTTGCTACCACCTATTCCTCATGCTAGATACACAGAGGGAATCATGAGGCTGCCTCAGGTTCTTTTGGGAAATATTGTGTATCTGTTACTGGCAATTGCCAGAAGAACAGTTTTTCAATACAATATTCCTGACTTATCATTACTAGGATGCTTGATAATTCATATAAATGCCAAAAATATCAAGATCATACTGATTGCTGATTTAGGATCCAGAAAGAATTTTTCCGCTCTTCACAAAAAGAATTTGAATTCCCCCCCCCGGCACTTTTCTTCCAAAAGGCAAGATTTGCTGCACTCAAATCTTGCATATTTCATCTAAATAATCTTCTTCCTTTGATGCACTTCTGATTGCATACTGTTTTCTTCCTCTGGCATGCTGTCTAGTCTCCTGAGTCTTTCTGCCTAACTGGTGTCTTGCACAGGTATTATAGTGTCACATGTAGCTTTATAGATGAATATCTGCCTTGCATTTTAGGTCTTGAGATCTACTGAAGGCTCAGATATTGCCAAGAGAAACACCTAAAGACCAGATTGGTTATTTAATTGAATTTTTGGAGCTTAAGCTCTGTGATACCTCAGTAGATAAACTGTGCTGTAAATAGTAACAGTTACCACCTCTCTTTTTACTCAGATTTACATGTCTGCTATCAGCAGCATATCTCTATTCCATAACAGAGACAACTCTCTTGCCTCTTGGTTGCAGTGACTTTAGGGATTTATGGCACTTTGCTAAGCTGACAGAAACGCACTTATTGTAGGAGTCAGTTAAGCAGCCTTTAAATATTGTCTATATGTTGACTTCTTAATGAAAGAATTAACAGTTCATTTAAAAGTGGAGTTGTAACGTGTTACTCTGTTCTTTTATTTATTTAATTGATTAATTTCCATATGATATTTCCTCCAGGTATCATATTACTCTTGGTTACTTCCCTCTTTATAATATTCCTTGAACCAAGACTGTATCGTTGCAGAAGATGGAACTCAAATATGACAAAGATTTGAAAATTACTTTAGGCATCTTGATATATTTAATAATTCTCTGAATTAAATTCTGTCTCTCTGATTGCATTGTGACTTACATTTCAACATATAGGGCACATAGCACACAAATAATAAATGCACTAGCAAATTTCCTGCTTACATATAGTAAAACAAATACAAATTTGATTTAAAAGGAGTGGGAAGAACTGTAACTTCCTCCTTCCATAAAATAACCTAAAGAAATGTTGATGAATCTGTATTTAACTCCCTCATTAAGGGGGGTGAGAGATACCAATTCTATGATTCAAAAGGGAAAGAAGTATTTCTCAGAATGATTGGCTAGTACCAAACATAATGTAAAATAAAGTGTGCAGTTTTCCAAGACTTAAGAATAATAATAGAAACAATGTAACACAACATGTAATCAGGAGTCCAAGATCAGAGCTGTAGACTGAGAATTTCGTCTAGCAGGTGTTTGAGCAGGATTAACACGATGCAGTATCTGATTCTGGTTGACAAGAAATGTGAAATACACAGTGCAACAAAACCTGTAGTATCACTAGTAGTTTTAAAATTGTTTTAGAATTTACAATACTGATTGGAATACTTATAAACTATTTCTTTAAAAGGGGTAATATGAAAGATCAAAAAATAATGAACAGTGCATCACCTTTTAACTGTTTCTTTAAAGAGTGTCACATCAAAGTAAAGGCACAATGGTAGAGTGGTTTGGTTTTTTTCCATATGGTATAAGGAATGATATAGCCAGTTTTTATGCTGATATTTTGCTGCATCTGAAAACTGATGACATTTGGAACAATGATAAAACTATAATAAAAAAGTGTGGTCTTTGAATTTAATTCAATGCATCTTCATTTGGCTATTCAGAAGGAACAGACTTTGTGATGGTGATAAATGAATACTGCCATATATGATGATTGCACAGTTGCATGCCAATAAAGTCCTAGGGATACTTTTATGACATGCCCCAGGTACATACTGTTGCTACCAAAACAGGATGACCTCGCCATGATGACGTGGAATTTAGGACAAAGCTTTCAACCTATCTTAATTTTCTCTCCCCTCACTTTCTTTTATGCTTTAATCATATTGCTAAGTCTAATGTAACGGAATAGTCTTGCAAATGTTGATATTGTTATTACCTCTTTATCTCAGAATTTGTAATTACACGAAAAAACTAAGTCCCCTTTAATTTTATTTTTTTGCCTTCTGCACCTCCCCCCTTACTTCCTGGGTCTACTAGAATGGAGTCTGGCAAACTTACACCCCTATTTTTCATAATTATTAAATATCCATACAAAATATGCCAAATCTATATGCTGTATCTCCAGAATAAACATAGGTTATCATATGAGACATTTATCCTTGATCTTATCTCCTGATTTTCCTCAATCCACAATTTGCATATTATTATGTGAAAATATTAGAAAAGTTTTAGTAGCAAGCTTCTCATATTATGTATAAAATCAGCCTTCACATGTTACAATATAGTGTGTAATATAACTAGTAGATCCTCTATTTTGAAGTAAAATGAATGAATATACACATTCAATCTACATACAAAGTAGCTACTAATCAACATAGTCAATAATAATAATAATATGACAGTTTAAATCATATCTGTTAATTTCCTTATTGTGGAGGTTTATGACATTTCAGAAGTCCAATATTTATAGCTAGTCTTTTGCCTTGTTAGCAATACGCCGATTTGTCTAAGATTTTTTTAATTAAATGTGAACTGAATTTTTATTTATTTAGAAAGAGGTTTTCAATTACCACTAAGTGCATTCTCACTTTTAAGAAAGTTCAAATCTTTAAGCCTATACTGTTGAGCAATTGAAAAACTAAAAGACTGACTGAGGTCCTCATTGCTCTGTGGCTTCCCAAAATGGTGCTGAGTCCCTAGAGGACTATAACATTTTCATTATGGGATTTCATAAAAGGAATAATTGCATTTGGTGACTAACCCAACAGCCACTGAGCTGCAAAAGTAATCTGGAAAAGGCCGTGATATTTATTGGAATTACCACTGGAATGCTCCCATGTGTGTTGAGGAGGTACAGCAGGGGAGCTTGCACCAGCCTACGGGAGATGCAGTGGATGGACACAGGCTGCTCAGGAAAGACCAGCTGGGAAAGCAAGGAGGAGAGATGAACTCTGAGCAAAGGAGTGCACCGAACACCTAGAGCTTGGGCCTGGGGCTGATGATGAGCCAGTTCAGAGCTTACAGAGGACAGACTGACAGACATGGCACTGTGGGATGGTTCTGATACAGACCATCTGCCTGCACAGAGGAAACAAATTCAGCTTTCTTTAGAAAGCTGGAGGAAACCTTATATACTTATGGTACATAACAGCTCTCATATTTGCTGGAACGGAGGATAGGATAGAACAGAATGATTGTACACATTAAGTAAACTGTTGAGACTCCCGAAGTGTGCTGATTATAGTTTCCCTACACAGGTGATGGACAGCTGACTAGGGAAGATGGTCTATTGGAATTGCTACCCAAATCAAACAAGAAATACTTGGATATAGGGAAGGCAAGGCAAAGGTAGACTTGATTACAGTAACTTTGAGATTGTAGAGCTTAAAATGCTCAAGAGACCAAAACAAATAATTATAATACTGAGCTTCAAAAAAATTTGTCTTGCTACATGAGCTGAGCAAGAGCTCAGGACAGTTGGTTCATCTTCACAGAAACTTGCAATCCCTTAGGTTGGAAAAGACCTCTGAGAGCATTGAGTAGGATCATTACCTAACATTGCCAAGTCCACCTCAAAACCATGTTTCTTCGAGGACGGCCTCCTCAGAGAATAAGAATGGATGGATGGGGAACACCTGAACAAGTTCAAAAGCAAAATAAAAAAGGTACTGAGAAGGGAAAGTGTTACCCAGGATGTATACAAGGGCACTGCCCAAGCATGAACAGATGCTGCTAAGAAGGGCAGAGCTCAGCTGGATTTGAAATAAACTAGGGAGGTGAAGGTCAACAAAAAGTGTGTCTGCATGTATATACATTGGCAGCTATGGGAAGTGGAGGTCCACAGCCCAGTGAAGCAGGAAAATTAGTGATGAAAGATGTGGAAAAGGTCAAAGTACTCAGTTACTTATTCTTTTCAGTTTCCATTGGCCATGTTTGCTCTCAGGTGTCCCATTCCTTGGGAGCAAAGCAGTAGCCCACAGGGCAGAAAGTGCAACTCCTAGCTTCCAAAAGAGCAGTAAGGATCAGGAAAGCTATAGGCTGGTCCCACCTCATTTAGTATTTGGGAAGGTTGTAGAGAAAATCCTCCTGAAGACATTTCCAAGTACATGAAGGACAAGAAGACATCTGGGAATACTCAGCTCAGGATAACCAAGGCTGAGTTGTGTCTGACCAACCTCACTGTTCCATGATGGAAGGACTGGCTGCGGCTCCGAGATCAGCTATTAATCTAAAATTATTTACTATTACTCCTTGGCATAAAAGTAAAATGAGAGTAGATGCAATTACCTGAATAGCCTGCAGAAGCATGAGAAAGGAGTTTTGATAGTGAAAAAAAATTATATGCAGGTAGAAATAGAGGACCAGATTAGCAAAAGTTATATGGGCAGAAGAGCCTCTGATCAGTAAAGTACATGCACTTAAAGGAATTGTAAATGAAATTCAAAGGTCCTTAATATTTTTATACTTCGAATTCCTTATGTTGCATTATCAATACAGCTGGTACATAGATGATGCATAGTCTACTACTGCTACTTGTTACTCCACTGCCTGAAGCAGAAGCGGCTTGTGGCACTGATTGGAAAAATGCTGATGATCCTAATTCATTATCAACAGAGTTACAGCTGATCAGATGGCAGATTGTTTTCCAAGAAGTTAGAAATATGCAGAATTCTATTAATCTAAAGCATGCAAAGCCCTTTGTGAGAAGAATGTCATGGTTATATATTAAAGCACTCAGAAGTTTGTCAGAAAAATTGCCGATGCGTATGCAACTTTATAGCCTCTGACACATCCGTCATAATATTTTAGTTACACGACTCATTATCTTTCTTCCTCAAAGTTTCTAGTTACATTTATTGTTATTCAAGGTGGCATTTTTGTTCTTCTCTTTACTCAGTGTTTGACCTCTTACCATATTTAGCACACCTTATTCAATCCTTGAATTGAAAGTATAATAATTTCTTCATCACTGTTTCCATAGTGGTTTTGCTATAGTGAATGAATGCTTCATAACTACAAAGCCCTAAGATTCAATTTATTACAGCCATTTTTCTGTTTGAAAATTAATCACACATTTGGGTACCCACTAATTTTGGGTATATAATTTTGATCACTTGAGACCTGACTTTTTCACGCATTTATTTATAACATTGTCCTCACTCAGAGCAGTCTGAATTGATTTTATTGACAACTGGAAACACAACAGTTCTGAAAATCTTACCCCACATTTTTCAGAAAGATGAAAACATAGTTACAAGAGTACTTCATGCCCTAGATGAAAGATATAGTTTTGAAATTCAGGTGCATGTTCCAGGAAACACCTTTTCCTTTCCTCCAGACTCTGCCATGCTTTACACTTTTATTTCTCTTTCCCTAAGAGAGAACAGGTTTGCCATATCTTATTTTCCCCTGTTGTGGCTCTCTGCTCCATAGACCTCCTCTTCCTACCAGAGTGGTCTAACTCAGAGATACATGGGCAATTGTTCTCAACAGGGGTATTCAATTTAAAAAAACTGCTGCTTCAATTTAAGAACAGAAAAAGGGCATAGGTTCCTTAAATCTTGTCTCACTTTTTGACTTATAAAGACATTACTTTTAACATGGCTGCATTAATGATGATATCATCCTGTTTCACAGTCATCAGTTTCATCTCTAGTTTTGCACATCTTCAAACCAAAAATAAATTAATCAGGCATCCTACAGACAGCATTTTCCTTCAATGCAGCCTGAGAGAACAAGACATTGGGTAAAGGCTTCTGTTAAAAATCTATGTGATCATAAATGCAAAGACTATATTATCTTCTATGTGTGCATACCTTAATTTTAGCATTCTCTAATGCTAGGTATTTTAAAATCTACTACTAAGTAAAAATTCAGTAGTGCCCACTGCTATAGTTTTTTTTTAAAGTGTTTTCATACTTACAAGTAAAACATATATATCACAAAGTATAAATACACCTATACTCTCATTTATATGTTTATATTGGCTAGCTATGAACATAAGCGAATATCACTGAATCATCTAGAAGTATATTTAAATAGATATTTTAGTATTGTCATTCCTATTGGTTAGCATAGAGCACATTGTCTTTGGAATGAGTGCATAAATAGTAAATGGATGAAGCTAGAAAGGAAGTCAGAATACATTGACTGGTAGGAACAGGGAACTGCTATGTCAGAGAAAATCACCTAACTTCCTGCTTGCTACCTGTTATTGCCCCCCACCACCTTCCCCCACATACTTGTGATTTTGCTCTATATGTAGCTGTCTGCTTAGACTTCTGAAGGTACACATACCTGGCAGATTCAAACTTCTACACTTCTCATTTGGTCGTGTAGATTCTTGTTTCTTCTCCATAAGTATGTATCTACTTTTCCCACCAGTGCCCCAGCCAGTGCCAGTGGGAAGGACAAGCTGCTGCCTAAGCTGAGAGCTTTCTATTCCCAGGCGCCACAGGAAATCCCCTCTCCCACCAAGGCACAGGTTGCTAACGTGGCTTCTGATTGACAGACTTAATTCTTACTTTATGTCAGAATGAATAGATCAGAGCTTGAAGAAAAGGGAGAGGAAAACAATAACACTAAGACATGACAAAAGTTGAAGAGGAGGGTTTGTTTTTTTTCATTCTTGTGTCCTGCAATACTCACATAAATACCATTTGCAGTGCTCAAGTTTGGCAGAGATCTGAGCCCTGATGAACCTCATGACTCCAAGTGTGTATAGTTGCTGGCATTTATCAAATGAGATAGCATCCAGGGGTGAAAGGGCTGTAAACACCACTCTATTACTTGGCATATGTGTGGTGCTGATGGTTGATGAGGCTGGAAAAGACCATGAGGCTCTGTGAAAGATGAGCAAGAGCAGTAGGGTAAACAACAGCAATTAAATCCCAGTTAAGCAAAGGCAGAGTGCATTGTTTGAGATTTGCATGGAAGTCTGCAGGGAACTTGTGCCCATTCTGGTGGTGAAAATCTGGTTGGAGGAGTCAGAAGTTGACTGAGGAAAAAAACCCTCTTGCTATATTTGCAGTCCAGTATGAAAACATGACACACAATTAAAAAAAAAAACAAACACCAAAAAAACAAAAAACAAACAACAACAAAACCCCCCAAAACAAAAAAAACCCAACCAACCAACCAACCAAACAAACCCAAAACAAACTAATATCTATTTAAAGGATGCCTGACAGCTGTCAGGCTGGGAAATACTTTCAGGTCATTGCAACTGTCGCATATTTTAAATGATCCTGTATTTTGAGACAACGATACTAGATGACCAATCAACAATTTCCCACGTCTCAGAAAAGTCAGTGATTTACAGGAACTGTACATGTTTTAAGAACGAACCAAAAACATGGCATGTGATTTCCACTGATGAATGCTAACTATTACATCATAAATTAAATCCTAGATGTTTTTAGTACTAAAATCACAGACTTCACAGGCTTTCTTCACAGTAGACACTGTGTATTTGACAGGCTAAAAGCTCATTAAAAATCTCCAGCATACCTCTCTTCCTTAAACATAGACTTGAAAGACAGTATGGTGTCAGTTTGATAAATTTGGATTGATCACAGGGTAATTCTACAGTCAGCATTACCGATGCTAAAGATTACATCCAGCTGATAATGAGGGTATTTCAAAGAACAGTCTGATGCATATATGCCTGTATGGAAACATGTGACAAAAGGTGGTCAGAGAGCCACAGCATACCAGGATCACTATTGTGGAAGCATTTGTAAGGGGGGGGGAAAAGAGCCACTTTTAAGTCTATAAGAAATTTTATAGAAAGCTAATAAAGAGATTTTTTGAACAGGTGTAATGTAATGAGACAGATGAATCAGGCAGGATTTAAGCTGCTGCATTTGGTATTAACTCTCAGTATGACAATATTTTGAAAGTGAGAAAATGAAACTTCAGATACACCAAGCACCAGATTCTCAAAAATATATTAAAACCCATAGACTTCAGAGGGACTTTTTCATACCTAATACATGGAAATGGTATTTTGAGAGGATATTGAAAGTTATTGGCTGGGAGAGAACAAATTTGCTGCATATGCAATGAACAAAAAGCAGTTTGAAGCAGAGCAAGGATTATTTAGAATCAGAAAAACTGCCTTTCTGGCATAGGAGGCAGATTATGTCATATCTTAGGATCTGAGATAGAAAAATAGAAGGCTGAGAGTTCACCCATGCATTTTCTGTGGAGGAATGCATCCTAATACAGGTTTTGGAATTCAGATTGGTGCATGATGACAAGATTCTCTGTGATAGATGAGCTACAGCTGACCTTAATATTGGCTCAGCTTTATGTCAGCTTTAGCTGAAGTTGCTGGATTCAGTTACTGAGTGAAATTTAGTATGTAAAAATTCAGACTAAATGGTCTAACAATGCCTTCTGCTTTAAATGATAGGAGAGGTTGGTTAGACCCAGTTTAGACATCTCAAGATTGGGCATTTAAGTCTCAACAAGTCATTCTAGGCTCCTTTTGCAGTCAACAAAGGAAAATTAATCTCATGCTAAGAAAGGCATCTAAGAAGACCAAGATGAATTACTCTCTGGAATGTTTATCTCTGCTGACTTTAAAAGAAGCCATGGGAACTGGATGAGATTTACACATCTATGCTTTGGATGTTGTCAAGGCTGGGCAGATTAATTTCTCTTTTCAAGTTGGTTTGTTTTTTTCTCCCCCGACTTAGTGTTTAAAAACATATGGAAGTATTTCCACTCTTGCTACTAAATTCTACAGATCCTTAGAAAAGTTAAAAATAAATTAAATGCCCATTCATTTTTCCTTTTGTTTCGAAAGTCACTGTTATTGCTGTGCCTTCCTTTCCATCATTACAATATATATAAATTTTAAATATAATTTCAGTAGATCAGAGAGTATTATTTTCACACATAAATATGTCAAAAGGATAAACCACAGCAATGAAAAGTTCACACCTACATATAAGAAATGCACAAAAGAAGAGGTTTTGAGAGAGAAACCTTGACAGCTGTCTCCTGATGAGCCTGGAAATCTTCATGGGAAGGCAGAATAATTTCTTACTTGCATGGTGTCAGCAATGCCTGAATCAGAAGCTTCATATTGAGGAGTTATCTCCATACAGTTTGAAATAATTTTTTAATTTGTTTTTAATTTTTTGTAAATAATTTTTAATATATGTTTGATACTGTCATACTAGCTCATGCAGAGACAGATTTAACTGGGATGTCTTTCATCCAGAAAACCACCAAATGGCTTTCAAATGCCCACATATTACATATTAACAAGTAATGCTTCGCTGCCTACATTTGGAAGCAAGTAATTCCATGGAAGAAAGATTTGTGATAGCATCCTCTTTCATCCAGCCTTTTGCAAATCTAATAATAGAACAGACTAATAAAGGAAAAGACTGCCCCAGCAACGGCTTGATTACACAAAACCTCTCTGCTCACTGTTGTCACTTATTTGTCAGTCAGCGTGCTCCATGGCTCAGTGGATGAGTTGTATGTGGGTTTCAGTGTGGATTGACACGTTCTGTATCCTTGCACACTTCTGGTACGAGTCACATTGTTGAAATATGGCTTTTCAATACAGATATAGCATATATTAAAGCTCTCTTGCTGCTTTTCTGACCATCAAAACAAAAATACCCCTTCTTCTACAAGAGATGAAGATTGCAATGTTTAGTGCATCAATGAACATTGATGCGCTTAACATAGATATAATTATCTAAAGATTGCGTTAATTATAATAGCAAAAATGTAAGTATAATGAAAATGTAACAGAGAATGACAGAATTACTGGATAAATAACCAAAACCCAGGTTCAAATACAAGATGTCAGTACTCTCACTACTGAGTGCTATGGATAATGACTACAAAGAAGGGATCTGTTCCCATGAAAAATGGGTGCACACCACACTTTAAGACTAGACAGACTGTAAACAATTTTTCCATGGTAACCAACTAATGTAACAGTAATAGTTCTAACAGATGGAGGCTTATTAACTCATCAAAAACAGGGATCCTAGATTAAAGTCAGTCTCATAATCAAAACTGATAAAAAGAAAATTCTTTTTAAGTAGGTAAATCAAGTTGGCAAACCATAAAGTAAGACAGCAGATACAGATGATGATACTTTGGATAAAATGTGCCTCCAGCCGCCGTTCTGTCTCATCTTTTGAGGTCTCCCTGGAATCCAATTATGTAAGTAACATAGATACTGTTTGTCTGGACTACTTTTCTATTACTTGATTGTTTATAATTATCATTCTAAATCTTAGACAGTTCGTAACATAATGTTGTTATGCAAATAGAACCTACCTTGGAGACTAAAAATCTGCATCTGCTGCTTAAACAAAGTCATATCTTGAACCTACTTAAACTTTTTTTTTTTTTTTACATCTGCANTTATCCAAACAAGTATCAGTATATGCAAAAAAATCAGATTATTACTGAAGAAGTTCTGAAATGTTCCATAATATGGAACATTTTGAATGTATTTTTCTTACAAAATGGGAAAATAACATACAAAATTCCAACAACAGACATCACAAGCATCTCGGTTGTAGAAGTCTTTTTATCTTTGTTTTAATAATATAAGCCAAGTAATACTTAACGACATTTCAATTTAAATCTTGTAAAGACTCAGACTTGTTTTCAGAATTGCCATGTTTCGTATACTAAGTTAAGTTTTTTACTGTACAAATAAAATACTGCATTTGTGTGATTACTACACAGCACTTGCAGGAGCTAAAAGTCAGCACTTTAAAGTTTGTGGTTTTATTTCTCAGGGACTTAATATATTAGTATGTGTGGGTGACTGTCAGACTTTATGGCATTTTATTACATCCAAGCAAGAGGAAAGAAAGAGAGATTCTGAAATGTAAATTTGACAACTCATTGAAAATTACCACTACTGCTTTGATTTTTCTAAGTACGTGNCTTTAAAAAAAAAAAAGAAAATTGTAGTTTCAGTCTGTAACCAGGTTAACTTGTATAACTTCTTATTCACTCATCCAGATCATTTATTATTAATTATTATTCATTTATTATTAATTAATTTGTGAAAATTATTGCAGAAAACCAACTTTATAAATGGNTTCAATTTAAATCTTGTAAAGACTCAGACTTGTTTTCAGAATTGCCATATTTCGTATACTAAGTTAAGTTTTTTACTGTACAAATAAAATACTGCATTTGTGTGATTACTACACAGCACTTGCAGGAGCTAAAAGTCAGCACTTTAAAGTTTGTGGTTTTATTTCTCAGGGACTTAATATATTAGTATGTGTGGGTGACTGTCAGACTTTATGGCATTTTATTACATCCAAGCAAGAGGAAAGAAAGAGAGATTCTGAAATGTAAATTTGACAACTCATTGAAAATTACCACTACTGCTTTGATTTTTCTAAGTACGTGTCTTGTTGCAAATGTAAAACCTTCAAGAAAATTTGAAAAACACTAAAGAGAGTGCTGTATGCTTTTGACATTTGAATTCTCCCCAGTCTAGTATAAAGGTACCACCCTATGCCTTCTTGTTGTCTGTTTAAATCTTTCATAAAAGATTAACTTGCAGTGTCAAGGCCACTGGCTAACATCCATTTTGACACTGATGAAATTACCTGGAGTGACGCAGTCTCATGAGGCATACTCTGTCACAATTAATGAAATATGAAGGGACCAAAGAAAATTTTCTGGCTCTGCATAACAGAGCAGAGGAAGAAAAAGGTAAAACAGTAAAAGAGAAGAAAAAAAAGAAATAGGAAAACATTTTGAAAAGTATGAGTGAAGACAATTTGCCTCCAAAGTAATCTTCAAATTCCACAGAAGCAGGACAGATGTGCCAACAGTCATGGTTGCAAAGAGCATTTCAGCATTTCAGCCATGGTATAATATTCTAAAAATGCAGAGCAATAGATGATAAGTGACCTTTGCTGAGTTAAAGAAGGAAAAGAGTAAGGGTCAAGGGCACTTACCCATAACAATATCCAAGTCCACCTGACTTCCTCAAATGTTTCTGCCAAAGCAGCCTACCCTCATAATGAAGCCAAGTATGCCAACAGTCATTTCAACTGAAAAAATTATAAATATCTGATTGTCCCAATTTTTTTACACAAGGGCTCATATCAGCGTGTGAATCAGATGGAAATTAGACTGAAGGCAACAGGTTTCAGTAACTCCAGAGGATTTCAGATCAAACTCTGTGAAGGAGCATCCTTGTGAGTCCCGAAGCCAGGAGACCTTCAGTTATTAAGGAACTTAAGGGACTTTGCCAGCTAGGAGAGTTGTGTTCATACAAAACAAGACACAGATATAAACTGCTGCAATGACACTGGCACAATCTCAATGCTATGGAACTGTATAGGAATCTCTGTTTTTTAAATGCAGTCCATGAGGCACGAATGCACTGTTAAACTTGCCCTTGTACTAGAACAAATGCGGAGAAGGGAAGGTGTGACTCCTGTTCAGTTAGCTAAACTTTGCTGGAACAAGAATAAGTAAATCAGTGCCGTTAACCTCCGGTTTAGCTGCTAAAAATTTCACCCCGCCATCACACATAAGACGGCAGTGAACAATCTCAAAAATAAAAGATACTTTTTTTATGCAGTCCACGCCATTTATCTATTGCATTTAAAGGATTATTATCATTATAATTTCAAAGGTGTATATCAGGGCTTTATCACCCCTTTAATCGTTTACGTGTTCAAAGTATCCTGGTTCTTGTTCCTGCACACGCAGCTCTTTGTAACCTCCTTGAGCTCGCCTTGCAGCTCCTCATTCACTCGATTACTTCTGAACATGGCATTGCCTCCTAATTTCCAGAACCCTCACCACAGTAGATTTGTCATCTTGAAATATTAATTTTGTTAATTTTAGAATTCAAATGCAAGGTGGGGTTTTTCATTATTATTTTAAAAGATTAAACTACTTTTCATGCTTTTGTTACTAATGTTCATTCCCTTAAAGCCTTTAAACCAATTGTGGCTAATGGGAAAGACGACAGCAACTGCAAAGCAGAGCAAGTCTTCTCCTGTTGGGTACAGTGTAATTCAGACACATAGTAAGTACCATGTCATATTACTGAAAAATCACTTTTACTCTTTTTACTTATAATCCTTACAGTAAACAGACTGTATGCCATCACTTCAGAAAACAGAACTAATAAAGAAAATTGAGATGGACTAATATAACAGGTTTAAAAGCAAACTTTTGCCTATCTCTCTCGTTGGAAATATTCCCAGCATAAAGACTATGAATCAGGATTAAAATATAAATTAAATAATAAGTCACAACAGGTGAGCAGCAGGTCCAGAGAAGGGCCACCAAGATGATCAGAGGGCTGGAGCACTTCTCCTATGAAGAAAGGCTAAGAAAATTTGGATTGTTCAGCCTGGAGAAGAGAAGGCTTTGGGGTGACCTAATCGTGGCCTTCCAGTACCTGAAGGGTAAGAAAGATGGAGAGGGACTATTTAGAGCTGGATGTAGTGACAGGACAAGGGAGAATGGCTTTAAACTGAGAGTAAGTTTAGATTATATTTTGGGAAGAAATTCTTCCCTGTGAGGGTGATGAGGCACTGGAAGAGTTTGTCCAGAAAAGTAGTGGGTGCCTTTTTCCTGGGAGTGTTCAAGGCCAGATTGGATGGGGCTTTGAGCAACCTGGACTAGTGGAAGGTGTCCTACCATGGCAAGGGGTTGGAATTAGATGATCTTTAAGGTCCCTTCCAACCCAAGCGATTCAATGATTCTATGACACTAATAACTGAAACATGATGTTCACTCCCTTTGCAAAACAGGATTGTATCTTGGAACAGACCTGAATTATACAGTAATTCTAAATAGTCTTAATACTATTGACCTCTGACATGAAAAAGATCTTCCAACCTTGTTTAACTGAGCATTTTTAGTGTTACTTATCATTCTGCTCAGAAATCTATTTTTTATAAATGTAATTAAGCTGCAGCAATTGATCTGGAAAAGATCATGAATCAGATGATCTCCTGTCACTCTGCCTTTTCCTAGACTAGAAAGCATCTTCTAACTTCACACAACAGTATTAGGGGGATAATTCCCCCAAATCAACAAATATCAGTGGCATGAGACCATTATAGAGTAAAACTTTTTAGATCCTAAGCTAACATGTAAATAGTTGGACAACTCAGTCATCAAAATCTACATGCCTTAAAGGCGTTCATCTCAGGGTGTAATACATTTCAGTTATTGCAAAGAATGTCCTTGTAGAAGTCATATAGTTGAAATCAAATGAACGCCACATCTCAAAAAGAAAAGTCAGTTGGGCAGAGTACAGAACCATCCAGTCATCAGAGGAAACCCTTTTTTCACAGAACAGTCGATCTCTGTCATTCTGCCCCTCAAGTGAGACCTATAAAATACCTTCAACATATGAGCCTGGAAACTAAAACCCATTATTATACTGGACAGTAAAAGTTATGGACTGAATAAAGATACTGCACATTCCATTTTTCCCTGTGACACCCTGCCAACTAGCCCTGAATGTTTCATAGGCATTCACCACCTGCTTCTGTCAGCTCCATGCAGAATAATGATCCTCTCACCTCTGCTTTATTAACCTCCCCTTCTTTCACAAACTGCCATACACCCTTTTCTCTCAAATTGCCTTACTGATTAGCAGAATGACAACACAACTGCTTCTAACTGGTAGCTAATTTTTCCCTCTCTTCTTTCTGGTCCACATCTAAACAACATATTTCAGGACCTCATTTCAGCTCAGTCAGTCAATCTAACAAAAAACACTAATTCTTTTTTGTTGTTGTTGTTTTGTTTTTGTTTTGGTTTTTTGTTTGTTTGTTTTGTTTAGGTTTTTTTGTTTTCTGATTATGTTGTGATGATATATGGGTACACAGCTCCACAAAATCTTCCTGGATTGATTTAACAAAAGGTACTACTCTGCAGTTAGCTCTGTTCAGGGAAAAAAGTTAATGAGAGTTGAAGATATGATACGAAAGATCATGGAGGACGTAGAGAAGTATTTAATTTTCAGTATTTTAATGTGTCAAAAAACGCCATCTTTGCAAAATATATCGGCATTATGCCCAACTATATTCATATTTATTGACCTGGACTTCGGTGCAAATACAGAAAAATATTTGAAACAAAATTATTTCACTTAACTTTTTTGATTGAGGTACTTGATTTGAAAAAACATACTGAAAGCACTGCAGCCGTGAAAGTGTTCAAGGCCAGGTTGCATAAGGTATTGAGCAACCTGGTCTAATGGAAGGTGTCTCTGACCATGGCAGGGCTGGTGGAACGGGATCATATTTAAGGTTCCTTCCAACCTAAACCATTCTGTGAGTCTGTGACTCTACAATACTTGGCAACTCTAAGAATCAAATCCTTCCCTATTTATTGCAGTTAGTAACACCTTCAGAACCACTTGACTATGTTTTGAAAGTGGCATATCAGATGAGAATAAATAAAATGCCTGAATTCCCATCACGAAAAAAAGAAAAAAGAAAAAAGAGTTGTAGTGCCAGCTGTCTCCAGACAAAGTCAGATACAAAGTAATAACTTTCTCTTTGCAGCACCTGTATTCAATTTCTAAGGTACATCTGTCATTTTATTTTAACAAACCTTTAACAAGATCAGTTCACAGCCATCTGTGTCTCTCAACTTTGCAAGCAATTCAGGTTGTATCACTTTAAAAAATACCATGGAAAGCAAAGCAACACAAAGCAAAGCAAAACAATTGCACAAGATTAGAGATGATATTTTGAATTTTTTTACAATGTACAGTAGTTATCTCCATGCACTTATAAATGTAAGACCAGTGTGATCAAGAATCATGAAGCAACACAGAGCTTGCAGAGGACACCCCTGTCCTTCTGCAGCAGCAATTCTATTTTTTTACCTCGGAATTAAATCTACTGGAAGGAGTTACAAGGTTTTGACACCTCATGGTTCTCACATACTCTTTTATTTAGTCATTCCCTACTATGAAAGAGATCAAGAGAGCAATGTATAATCAATGCTTCTACTTCCTGAGAATCCATGTAACAGAAAGCAAGCTAATAGAGGAATCAGTGCTTCTATATTATGTAGCAGAAGTCTCCAAACAGTGCGACTACAGCCACAGGTAACTGGGCTATAGATTGCTCCTAAGCAGAACAGGTAAAGAAAAAGCAGAAAATGTACATGTTTCTATGTTGCTTAGGCATGATTTTCTAAATTTCTACTTGAGAACAAAGAGTCTCAAAGAATGTGTATCAAAGCATAATTATTTAACTGAAATAAATTAATAATGATAAGCTTCTGACTCTTACTGGATATTGTCTCCATGTCTTGTATAAATAAAAGTCTGCTTTGATCCAAGTCCTTCACACATGGTATCAAATCACATCTGCCAGAATAGCAGGAATTTGGAAATACAACAATGTGCGGCATTAGAATCGGAATTTCTCATGTAGAAATTAGGACCAAAGGAGAGACAGCCCACTAATTTAGTATTAAACAGAGCCAGTTTAGGGGAATGAAAACAAAACTAAATGAAAAACAGAAAACTGTCAGCTCAGAGCCAAACACTGTGGATTTATTTTAGTCCCTCTGTAGTCAAATAGAGCATTTATTTTTCCTCATTTGTAGAACAAAAACTTTGCTATTAGCAATGAATATGAGTTGTAGTCTAACTATAAAAATTATATTTTTGTCTAAAACAGATGTACAAATTGTAAACCCGGCAGCTTTCTGTTCCAGTTTATTATCAAGAGTCTAAAGTCAGCTACAGCTAAGCAGCTAAGTATAACTGAATCATATATGTATAACGTAGGGAACTGCTCTTAGGACCCAAGCTTTTGCACCAGGGTAAATGCTGAGTGCCAGAAACCTCAGGACAGACATAACAAGTCCAAATCACCACTACAATCAGTCTGTAACATCACAACAGACTCAATGGAACAAAACCGACAGGGACATGGGAGTGTGGAAAACGCTTAGCAAATTAATCAAAGCCAATAAATATGGCAAAGGCTTTGGTGTCAATTAAGGTGACTACATAAAGATGTCTAGTGTTATTTGGAATGTTCTAACATGCTCAAGACATAGGACATTATACCATGGGCTATATCAAGGCCTATGCTTTTCTGAAATAACAGGTGGAGGTCAAAAAAAGTGTCCCATGGTATTTCAAATGGCACTAGATGACTATATGTAAGTACTTTAATTAAGCCGTCTACACTTTATTTTTCAGCATGTTCACAGAACTTTTAGTTTCAAACCCCTCAAAAACCATGCATGGCCAGATGCTGAGAAGAAAAATGTTCCAAAATATAGACAGAAAGCCCATAGGGAAGACCAATAAATAAATTTATATTTTCTCTATCTCATACTTCCAAACAAACTATTAAGAATGCAAGCTAAATTTATTAAGATACAAGAAACAGAGACTTAAATTTTCCCATTTATTATGAATTAATTGAACCAAAATCATTAGTTATCCAGTCTGAATAACACGTTAGGACCTCGATGTAAACATCTATTGAGACTAAATCTACAGTTGGATGAGCTCTCTCCAACTAACACCCTCCTCATTTCCTACATTGTATCACTTCACACAGGCAGATTTTGTTCAGACACTCTAAAATTGCTTCTTTCAGAAAACACAGGTTAATTAATTTTCTTGCATGCTCTAGCTGAGCTGCAGCAATATGCCTAGTAGACAAGGAATCCATTCAAAGCCCTGTGAAACAATTTATAAGTACTACTCTTGAACTGCCTTAAGAGATATAAAGTAAGGCAGCACTAATAATAGTGAAAATTTTTTATAGTAATAAAAGACATTCTATTAAAAAAAAAATCCAAACAAACAATAAAACAACCACCAGCTAAACGAAACTGCAGTTAAGTTTTTGATACAATCACTTCATGTCACCATAACCTTTTACCTTTTCCCTTGGTCATGCATTTTGGTTGCTGGCTCCCAACATTATAACCTTCTAAGAAATTAAAGGGTCTGTGTAATGGGCACTTCTTGATTTCTTATCCTATTTCACCCCATTTTGAAGAGAAATCACCCAGCCAAGGGAGTCAAATGTGGCAGAAGCACTAGCTCCCTCCATTCCCAGAGGCTTCAAGAACTTTCTCAATTTCATGCTTCCTTGCACAACTTTATTTACACTAAAACCATTCTGCTATGCACTTCACAGAAAATACTTGCTCTTGATCTCCCAGCAAATCTTGGCTATATTATCTGAATACTCTGTGAAGCCTTGACTCTTTACTATAGACTGTGGCTGACATATCAGGTGAAACACAAGTGAACTGCATAATGGAAGTTAATGTCCCATCAAAATGGGGTCAACAGGATACAATCAAACGTGATATCATCTACTCATAGTGTGCAAGCTTTTCTTCAAAATAGTTTTTAGATTTGAAATGGATGCCGTAACACAGATATGTCACATACATGCTGCCAAGTAACTTTTTGAAATTCAAGTTAGTGTCTCAGAGACATTTTCAACAGCTGTCAGATCAGTAAAAAGTAATTTTTAAAGTATTTTTAAAAAATATTTTAAAATCTAAATTTAAAATATTTGGTTTCTCAGCAGAATCTCCATGAATATACATAGCTACAAAATATAAACCCAAATACTACTGAGCTTGCATTTGACATGCTTAATTACAGGGGCTTTTTAAAAGTTACTTTCATGCTGTTTGACTGTCTCTGTAAATTATCAACTCAAACTCAATCATCCAGCATAGTGTCTCCATAAAAAATCTTCACGCATATATGTGAAGAAATAGATTTTCTTCTTGAAAGATAGTTTCTTTAGCACTCCAAGCTTTAAAAAATTCAGTAAACACTGCTGAATACCTATCTTTTATGCAGAATATAGGGCCTCTCTTCAAAGCTCTTATTTAAATATGTTAACTACTTAGGCACTTTTCTAATGCAAATTGGCACGAACTGAAAGACACACTGAAAAGCATTTTTGCTGCATGCCATTCAAAGTTAAATGTACCTGCTTTGTACTTCTGTAGAAGTACATCTATTTCTTACTTCCCTGGAACTTTTCTCACAAGAATTTAAATTACAACATGAAAGAGAATACTTGTATTTCACAGTGTGATGGAAGGGACCTGGTTCAATTTCTGACTTTGCTTGTTCTGACCCAGTAACAGCTGTTTCATTCAAACTAAACAGACAAAAATCTTAACTATATAGAAAACAACAGTACAAGATGACAATTGTATTACAAAACAGTGCTGAGACATTTTCATCACTACCCATACAACTGCACTTTCCAAAGCAGTTTGTCTAAATTGAAAATGCTGATGAAACTCATGCTTGGTGTTCTAAGTACTGCAAGATCACCAGATGATTGTACACGTCCATCTATGTAAAGCTATACCTGGAGTTTTGGATATATTACAGCAACTTTATTTCTTACCTTCACTATCACAGAACATTTTAATAAGAAAGTGGCAAAAAAGATAAAATAATAATTGTGGGGAAAATAGTATTTTACAATTAAAGTTCTCTCAAAATACCTTCCAGTTTCTCACTGGGATGTGGGAATTTTATTCTAAATCTATAGTTGTCAAAGATTTCTTACAAAGCCTTTTGAAAACTCTTCAGAAATTTTACTTCCTTTTTTTCTCAAATGACATAAGAGACAGTTGCACAAATCACCAACATTAAAGCACTATGATCACAACATCAGAGAATGGTTGAGGTCTGAAGGGACCTCTGGAGGTCAACTGGTCTGACACCCCTGCTCAAGCAGGGCCACCAAGTGCAGGCTGCCCAAGTACTCAGTTACTTAGCGGTGCCAGTACTCAGTTACTCTCACAGTCAAAAACTGCTTCCTGATGTTCAGAGGGAACCTCCTCTCTTCCAGTTTGTACCCACTGAGTCTGGTCGTGAGAGAACCATATCTTCATCCTATTTGCACACTCTCTCCAGATATTTGTACATGTTGATAAGATCCTTCTCCTGTCCCCCAGCCCTCTCTGCTCCAGGCCACACAGTCTCAGTTCTCTCAGCTTCTCCCCTTATGTCCAGTGCTCCAGTCTTTTAATCATCTTAGTAATTTTTCACTGGACTTGCTCCACTGTGATCACATCTTATACCTCCAGGTGCTTTTCTGCAAAGCTGTTTCCATCTGGTTGTCCCTCAGCCTGTACTTGTCCATGGTGTTGTTTCTCCCCAGGCACAGGCTTTACACTTCCATTTGTAGAACTGCATGAGATTCCTGTTTTCTTCATCCTTCTTAAAATAAATTACATTGGGATAACCCTCTGGAGAAATATAACCAAAAGGTCAAAGCTATCAGAAAGCTTAAACTTCTTGGTATGGTAGTATGGCCCTTTGAAAGAGCTTAAGGGATTTTACTTTGTAAACTTTCTATGTTTGTGAAATATCTTTCTTCAATATCAAATCCATGCCTTCTTCCTACCCTTATCCAAAGGTGAGACTGTTTAAATATGAACTTAAATAATGAAAAATTTGAGTTAAGTAACAGAAAAAGAACCAAAGTCCCATATTTGAAAAAGCATAAATCTTTGACTTTTCATTTTGTCTTAAATTAATTTTTTTGTAAGAAAAAACTTTTGTCTACAAACCTATGTGATATTTTAAAAATCACTCCATATCTCAAAATTTTCTGATTTTTTTTCTTCCGGTATGAAACCATGCGATCATGTTATTATGTCATATAGTGTCATATGACAAAAAACCAAAAAATCATCATGTAACAGACTTGCATCCAATTACATGAAAAGAAAGAAGGCACACTACACATCTTCAGTACTTATGTAACATAAGGGGTGGGAAAAATTGTCATATTCTTTCAAGTCTTCTGTAAAACAATCTAACTCCATGCTCTGACTTCACTGCCTTGAGAAACAGACCTCCGTATCTCTGAAAGAATTTTTCCAACATCTGCTGTTAGTTGCCTCTTGAGCATCTGCTAATTTGACATTTATTATTGCAATTACACCTTATTTTTTCTCTCTGTCTGTACTGACACTAAAAATACAAAAATAAGACAAATTTTTCTTCAGAGGAGTGAAAACTGGACAAAAGTCAACAGACTTGTTTATCTGGAAGTCAGGTATTAGATTACAATTACAACTTGCATTTCTTCATTGAGCAAAGTGATTGCAATATGTATTCTTTTTGATGTGGCATTAGCTTTCCAGCCTGGAACTTGTTATGGTTTTTTTCTAATACCAGTGGTCTAGTGACCAAGCTGCTATAAACTGAATTTATTCTAGCTGTAGATGTGTGCAATTCTGTGGTGGCACAGAAATGGTGTAATTTTCACACACACACACACACACACGTAACTAAAGGATAGTAACAGCAAGCAGTAATTCTGTATTGAATGAACATTATCCACAGCTTTTAAACATAAAAGGCACAGAATGAAGTATCTCTGCCTCTAGAATAAAAGTGTTATTTAGAGCAGTGCAAGCTTGTCATGGTAGCATAGACTGGAGGTGCTGACACAGGGGAGGATAAGAGAGGTCCTAGAGTTCCAAATAAATCACCAGTGTTCTATTTCTGGTCACTGTAGGGATGCAATCTCTGGAGCGAAGTAAAGTTGAGTTTATTTCAAGGGCAACAACCAACAAAGGTCAAGAATACCTATGTGGAATCTTATATACAGCTTTGGCTTGTGAGCTAATGAAGGAAGAACAAGCAAGCAGACTCAACAGAAGATTTAGAAAAATTTGCCAGTAAATCCTCCCAAGAAAACCCAGGAGAATGGATGGAGAATTTTCCAGCACCAGCCTTCTGCTAGTACAAAGCTAGGATGCTGACATCATTACTGAAGAACATGAGTGCTGACGGCCATCAGAACCAGAGGAGCAGAGGAAGGGTAAGCATAACCCCAGGGAAAAGAGGCACATTTACACATGAACCCATACTGGGACTGGGAGTGTAACATTTTAGACTCTATTAGTATTGGGATATTTTTCTAGGATTGTCTTTGTTCCCGTAATTAGACATGGAATAGCAATAATTATGTGGTTAAACTGGTAACATTTGTACCATACTCACAATATATTGTTGGCTTGGTAAAAAAGGTGTGATTTTGACCATAAAAATTTTTGCATGCAACACTGCATGTATTAAAAGGAAATAACAGCCCTGAGCTGCCTTTCTTTAAAAGGCTGTAAGCCTTTCAGAGAAAAATGTTGGCCATATATGTTTTGAAGTAGACAGGGTATCCTTCTACAAGTTTGTTTTTCTTTTTAACTCCATATATTTTCCTGCTCTAAACACATTTCTGCTGTCATTTTCTGCTCCCAGTGTTCATCTGCTTTCTATTTCAACATTTGGAAATATTTTACATTAAATCACAACACTAAATTTATTTTTTTTCTTTCCCAGAGAAGAATTTCCTTCACAATGCCCTATTGCCCAAATATCTGGAAAATTGACTTTGGGATTCAATACCTGACATATCGGAATCACTGATCCATCAAATCAGCAAACTAGTTCATCATGTTAAAAGTGGAAAAATTTAAGCACTGGATTCAGCTTTCTTTTGTGAAAAATACAGGGTTCAACTAAAGAAAAACTTTCTGTGAATTTCAGGCAAAGTAAATGAGTGACTCAGAATGAAAAAAAAAAAAAAAGGCAAAACAAAACCAAACAAATAAAGTGTGTTTTTTTAAAAACTGAGGTTATTTTGGGCTTTGTCATTTCTCCAAAATGCTATTTTAAATATTTTAAAATACTCAAATTCCCCACAAAATATTTATTTGAAATTTTCATTGTAAAGGTATCACTTCCCAGATTCATTAAAAATTAACAGAAAAAAATACTCTGTTCAACTGATACATCCTCCCTTCACCTATTCTGTCTAATCAGCTTTCAAGGAAAACCAAAACTATAAACGTGATTAGGATAGGAGAGGACAGGATAGGACCAGAACTATACCTTTCATCTTCAAGGAATGCATGCAAGCAATACTTTAATCACCTTTCTGCATCCCACTGATTCCTGTGAGATAAAAGTGCATGCTTAAGCAACACAGATGCATTCTGTCCTAGATCTTTTTGTCCCTGTGCAAATCAAAATATCTTTAAGCATCCTCATTCCCTCAACTCTGAAAGCTATCTGGATGTCTATATAATATATTCTAAATCTATGGATGATAAAAAAACCAGAAGAAAGATCATAATATCATCAACATCATTATGACAACATTAAAAATAATCCCACCATATATGAAATGTCTTTTAATTTCCATTCCACTCTTGATGGACTGTTTTTTAATTTCATCACTGGGAGAGGATGTTGTTCTATTCCATGAAAATATTGAAGAAGCAGTCAAGAAAAATATTTAAATAAATGCTTCCCTCAGATTCTGAAAGTCTACTTATCTACTGCAAGAAAGATATTTAATACATTTATTTATAACAATTTCATAGCAAGTGGGTTAATTGTGGGAAACTGAACTTGGCAGTATTTTAATCTGTACGTGTGCAGGTAATACACAGGCACGTTTACAAAAAAAGGAACAGATAATATAATAGCTCTTGTTATTCCTAGTGAGAATGTAATAGTATACACTGGCACTGGGTGCCATCTTCCCAGACCTTTATTTCAACAGACAAAGCAGAGATCATTCATCTAAAAAAATGTCTGTAGTGATATTTCATGGATAGTTAGAAGAGCATGGGCTAGTCAGACACTAGTTCTATGCTGAAAATAGTGTTTTGAACATACTCTTTTATACGTCTGTGCATTTGTGTGACACAGAAATATTTTCATTGTCTTGTGTTTTACTCTTTTTCACCATGACATGTCTTGGTTTTAAAACATACACAGTTTTCTTCAGAAAAGAAAAAAAAAAATCTTCTTTATTCATCCTTACAACTATTTTCAATTAGCATAATTGCACAATTAATTTATCAATGTTGTTTAAATCAGAATTTCTAAACAAAAGTTGTCAGGGTTTCAGTTTTAAGATGAAAAAAGTTCCAGTGACTTCACTCGGACTGTATTTATGGAGGAATGTTGACGTGTGGTGGACTTAGTTGCCCAAACTCAGCATTATTTCAGGAATTGTGGTATTCTTCCTGGTCTCCAGCTACCTCCCCAGAAAGACGCAAGTCTTCTGGGGACCTTGTACTCACTTCTGCAACTGTCAGCCCAAGCAGTCTGCTCTCTGTGAGGCAAGACTAGCTTGGCTCAGCCTGATGGAGAAAAGTCCATTAGCTACAACATGCAGTACAATGAAAGCAAAACCAGAGATACCTGAACAATTGCTTAGCAATCATTTAGCAGAACAAGGACGTGAGAAGAAGAAAACTGACTAAGGAAGGTATAAAACACAAAGGCACAAAGTAGAAATGGGAACCCAACAATGCTGAGCATCCACCTGTCCGTCACCTGACTGTGGAGTGATCACTGAGCTGAGATACCCAGTTATCTGGGAATGGGGAAGCTTCCTGTTATATTGACTGAAGGCCTGGGAAGCCAACGGATTTCGATTTAATTGCTGACCCAGTTGCTAATACCATTGAGATAATCAAGAATGTATCTTGGAACATACAGGTCTTCTCACATAGATTTTTACACAAGGAGCCTGATGAATGCATAATGTTTGTATGTGTGTTTAAATAAGTATGTTCAGGAAAATGAATCAGAAGATCTGGAGAGCTATTTTGTTTATCCTACTATAAAGCTGAAGAAATGACAATATCCACTGATGATTTTATCTAGATTGCAGGCACTCAGTTTGATTTCTTTCACAGGCAACTAGTGTCATTTGAAATGCATTACTGTAATCTTCCTGGCCTCAAACTGTCACACCAGAAGAATGTGGGTCTCCAAAATGTCCTGTGTCTTATCTTTCCATCGCAATTAATGGACCAATTTCTGTCAATTGCAACAAGCCTGGATCAGAGTTCTCATGAAATAGACCAACATAAAACAAATTAGACTCATTGATGTCTCTAAGAAGTCTTGTGTCGTGCTTTCTACTCTGATAGATACATTTTGGGTGTTCTGGTTTTTTCCCAATTAAACTGGACACTGATGCTTACATAACAGATTTGTGCCTCCATTGACTTCAATGGAAGTTCAGATAGCTAAAGCACTGCTCTTTGTGGAGTTGAATACAAAGTTTTCTTACAACTAACGTAGGTTCCTCAAATTACAGGATAAAAGGTGTTTCTGGGGAGATGTGAGGGAGATGGGACCACAAACAAAACCAATAAGCTCCACCATAACCCAGCCTTTGCATTGGGGTATCTTTGCTGCCCAGTTGAATAGCAAACTAACACTGCAAATTCCTAGATATATTGTCTTTTGTATTTTTTATCCAGAACAATCTTACACCACTTCATTGCAGATTTGTCTCTAAAAAAAGGCTAGCCTGTACATTGACACATGGAAAAGAAAACTTCTGAGGGTAGGGAAGAGTTTAGTCCTTTCCAGCTCTGCGGTTACAATCACAACCTCAGCAACTAGAAAAAGGAGATTTCCACACACTCCAAAGAGAACTGAGACTTGTAAGACTTGACTATGAAAGTGGAAAATTTTATTTTGCATGAAGTGTTCTCCCGTTTCCCCTACTTCCCATAGTCTTGTACACATTTCCACAGTATTTCTGCAGTAGAAACTACCTACATAAAATTAATCTCGATGACATCATGTGGTGCTAGTTAGTCAGAACACTTAAGGAGGATAAAGCACTTTAGCCTTAAGGACTCTGAAAATGAGAATCATTTATTCTCTGTTGTCTTCTGTGAAATGGATTCTTGCTGTTACTAATGTAAAAACCTGCTGCTAAATGTTTTGACTGTACGTATTAGCCAGCTGGTGGTTCAGTTCTCACTATTGAGTTGCCCAGAACTGAAATAATTAATTTAGCTAAGAAAAGTATATTGTGCTGTACCTTTTGGATTTGTGACTGTAATCTGCAATCACCAGGGAGTTTATTTGGATTTGCAATAACACTGGAGTTGGTAATTTATAACAGAAGAACAGGAGCTCACTGAATAGAGCTTATGAAGCTTGAAGTTTTTCAATAAGTTGCAGAACTTTTTATAACATGGATGCTGTTAGCAGCTTACAATTGGCTTAAATATTAAACTGGGTTATCCTAATAAACTGAAAGCAAAATCGATGGATCTAAAAGGTCCCTTTCTAAGCTAATATTGTCTCTTCATACTTGTACAGCAAGAAATAATCCGAAGCTCACTGTAGTCAGTGTAAAGGGTCCTGTAAAAAGATTGGACTAAAGTTCTCAACAAAAGGACTATTTAACCCAAAGAGATCCATTAATGCAAATTTATATGATTTTTCACAGCCTATTTGTTTACTTCTGCTACTCCTTGTCTCACAACAGGTGTCTAAGAAATGTAATATGTCAAGACTACCTTACAACTGAAAATTTTAGTCAGGCAAATACAACCATTCAAATATTTTCATTCATTATTTCATCCAAACGCTGATTTAGATTTTTAAAAGGAATAAAGAAAAACTAAAGAAAAAAGCACATACAAACAGGAGAGAACCATATGATACTGCAGTTCTCCGAAACATTGCTAATACAAAGATGGATATTTTTGACACAATATTCATCATGACAGGCACTGTTTGTCGGGCTTTATTTTTTGTTTGTTTGCTTTGTAAAATTTCCCTCATGGGCCAATGAGAAATGTATTTATCTTTCTTGCATAAGGATTCCCAGATATCTAATAGAGCCAGATGCTGATCCTCCTACCCTTGAAGAATACAGAAGAAATGGAAGCTACTCTTACAAAGGCTCTCAAAGGATTCTACTGAAGGATTTGTTTCCTAAATAAAATGTGTCTCTATTTGCAGGAATGGGTGGTTGACCTGGTGATTTTTTGATTTTACATTAAAACTATGTACATTTGTCAGGTTTGATATATGATAGATTCCAGTACTGCTGCTAGATGAGTTAAAGAGAGTAGACCATCATATATCACTGAAAAATAGAGAAGGCGAGAATACTGTAATGACATCAACACTAATCCCCCTGAAAGGCAGCAGTTTTTTGCTATTGTTATTTTACAGCAGTGAAGAATTTTATTGTTGTGCATTGCTACAGTTGTTTAAATGGCATTCTAATTTTTTTTTAAATTCAGTGCTAGTCTGTTCATGTATAATTATTCACAGATGTTTAATCACTATTTACAGATGCAAAGCATCAAATTTTAGCAACTCCATTCTTTTTAGTACCAAAAAATGTTTTTTGAATTGTTAAAGACAGGAAAAAATTATTGGCAGTACTTCAGTCTCGTTCAGCCCAGGTGCATCATGAGTTTAATAAAGTTACTAAATGCTACCCCAAATTAAAAATGACAACTAGAAAATCCCAAGTATGACTGTGAACAATCCACTGAATGCGTATCATAGCTAAGAATAGAACTATAGAAATGTTTAGGTTGGAAAAGACCCTAAAGAGGTCAATTCAGCACTGCCAAGTCTGCCACTAAACCATGTTCCTAAGTTCCACATCTGCACATCCTTTGATTACCTCCAGGGATGGCGACTGCAGCATTTGCCTAAGTAGCCTGTTCCAGAGCTTGACAATCCCTACCATGAAAAAATGTTTTCTAAAATCCAATCTAAACATACCCCGGCACAGCCTGAGGTCATTTCTTCTTGTCCTGTCACTTGTTACCTGGGAGAAGAGACAAAGCAGCTTTGTAGCTCTTTGGATAAAAGAAAAGAGTACTGAAAAAACAGTACCTTATTTTAACATACCAAAAACTATTACTGAAACATCTTTTTTTTTTTTTTTTTTA
>VWZG01003921.1:292822-311903 GCA_013396735.1 Grallaria varia | reverse complement strand
ATCTTTTTTTTTTTTTTTTTTTTTAAGTAGCAAAAGGAAATTAGAAAGTGAATGAAGCACTACCATTTTAGTGTTCTTGGGCAAGTCCATGTTTGGATTCAAATCATAACACTTCTTTAAATAAAAACAGAAGAAAAAATCCCACAAAATGAACCAATAAACAAAAAATAGTTCAACGCACTGGCTCCAACAGCAAGTATACAATATCAGGTGACTAGAACAAGGAAAGTATGTACTCATTGGAAGGAGATTGGGATTAAGACAAGTAGCATTCTTGCGCCATACTGGTAGACACACCAATAAAAATTTCTCTGGTAAATCCCTTATATGACAAGGACACTGAATGTTCTAGCACCTTTTTTTTTTTCCTCAAACAGAATCCAAAATGAAACAAAATAGTTACAGAGTTATGTCCTACCTGTCACAAATCATTATTCATAAAAAAAGATGCCTTGAAGAGCACAGCTTTTAGACTAATTCAAGAATTTTTTATTAAAATATATATAATAGAGAAGCTGAATTATAGTTTGTTAAGTGTTTATTCATTTTATCCAATAATAGCATTTTGATACTGAGTGAACTTAGAGATACCCTTGCATTCATTTTTTAAATTTTACCTTTAAAATATTCTGGTTTACACTTCATTCAGCATTAAGAAGCATATATAATAATATCATCCTTGTATGAGAAAATGAAATTTTCCTGTGATGATGTTGTAGGACTTCCACTTATATGCAGATTCTTTCAAATAAGGGCAGGAAAATAAACATTGCTTTAAAAAAAAAAAAAACCTCCCCAAAAAACTCAGGAAGGGAATATGTCAACTAATCAAGCATGATTTAACTTCCCTTCCTATTGATAAGAAACCCCACCTTCTCAAGAGGATTTCATTTATTGCTATTTTTTTACTGACAGGCTAAAAAAGTCTCAAAACATGCAATTTGTCTTATTCTCATTACTTTCCCTCTGCCTTATGACTATTGCTTATTGCTCTAAGTCATTAATTCTCCTGACCTCCCAGGCTCTGAGATCATATTTTACTCTCTATGTTTAGAAGTGGTATCTGATTTCCCAGTTTCCACCTTCCACAATATAGCAGGAAGAAAAATGTCCCTGGAGAGTCCAGCTCTTGACTGTAGCCCGGACAACTCCAGCTTTGATTCACTGCAACATCCTCATCATGGGACTCCTTGCTGTTCACGTAATTATTCCACAGACATCAGCTGAAACTTTCACACTTTTCACACTCAACAATACAAAATATAAATGTCAATCCACATCTACTGTGCTATGTCTGCCATGTGCTGGTAAAGCCACCTGAAACACCTGATTACTCCAAAGACATCTAACAAACTCTTTCTACTGTGTTTTGAGCTGTGGTGTCCTTTCTTCCATCATTTGATCACAGAGACATTGCCTTTTCCATTTGTCTCATAGTAAAGCATCATTTCCAGGTTTCCAGTCCATAGGTCCTTTCCATAGCCTTATTCTGCACTTGAAAAAGCATATGGCTCACTTCAGTTATCCATGCAGAGGAGTCTGGTGCCATCTGAGGCCTTTTAGGTTATGCAAGATGGCCCCACAGAGCTAACAAGGCTGACACGGGGTCTCTGGCTCAACCATGCCTTTTTGAAGAGGCATCTGAAGGCTAGGAGGAATAGCTGCTGGCATTTCATAGGGCATGAGGTGTATTTATCAGACAATGTTGCTCATTCCAGCATATGAATCAGTTGCTGAAATATAAGTATATAGTATTATTTTGAACACTGGG
This sequence comes from Grallaria varia, assembly GCA_013396735.1. Classification (NCBI taxonomy): domain Eukaryota; kingdom Metazoa; phylum Chordata; class Aves; order Passeriformes; family Formicariidae; genus Grallaria; species Grallaria varia. The sequence goes on along the minus strand of VWZG01003921.1, from coordinate 310,132 downwards.
GAGATTGGTCCTTCTGACAGTATATTTACCCAACCTCTGCATGTGTCTTGGAGGTCCTGAAACATCTCAAATGGCAAACGTCTATTTTGAGGTGAGTGAATTCCCCCCCTTGTAATTCAGTGTGTGCAATCTGGAGGTGAAATACCATCCTGAGAATCTGAAAGAACAAAAGCTAACCACCAGCACATTATTTTTTCAACAAAATTGTTCAAACATATTTGATTAACTTTTACAACCATTTAGCATAACAGCAAAGAGCAGGTAACAAGACAATGTAATTACAATGCATTGTTCCTAAACCCACATTTTCATGAAAAAAAAAAAATCCAAAAGAACTTTGGTTTAAGTCCAAAATGCTTACATTTCAATGTATTCATACAAATTTTCAGAAAGAAAAGAAGGATTTTGAGGCTCAAATGAGTTAAAATAGCACAATCCTGTTTTCAATTTTATTATGACAAAAACCTGTTATGTTAATTTTGGAGAAGAGAGCAAGTCAATAAGCTCAGCTTATCCCGTAATCACAGAGGAATAAATGGTAAATATAATAATAGGTAAACATATTATCTCTGTCCTTAAGCAAATTTTGCTTCCTTATAAATTTAATTCATTCTTCATCAGTATATCATTCCTCTCAGAGGAGAACAATCATATGTGATGCCATAACGAGCCACATAAAGCACCCTAAGACTGCCCATAGCAAGATGTTACTGGGATGTGTTCACAACAAAGTCTGTCTAACAGCAGATGTTTGGCATATAAGGATGTGCATCTTAAAAGACCAAACTCCTCTTTTACCCAGGGTAAATATGTTGGAAAGACTTTTGCTGAAGGCAGAAACAATGGAGTGGTTTATTTTAAACTACATTTTTATATAGTGAAAAGAAAAAATGAGGGCTAGGAGACCAGGATCAAGAAAAATTTCATTGTGCTTTTCTGGGGTGAAAACAAAAGTGCCATTTTCAAAAATATGCTAAGCCCCCTGGATGTGTGGGCTGCAAAGGAACACCTAATTGTGTTAAGCAATAACTTCCAGTAAAACTACGTACTACAATATGCAACAGTCAGAAAGAGAAGATAAAATGGGCTTCAAACTGGGATGATAGATAGAGAAAGCACCCCTGGTGTTTAAAAAGTGGTAACAAAACAGTATCCTGATTAACTCAAGTCATAACATCTTTGTTATAAACCCTCACTTGCTACCTTGCCTCTTATGAAATATTTATCACTTTGTTATAGAGTGGACTTCAAAACACTCTGTTCCATAGCACAAAGCTTGTGCAGCATTTTTCTGCCATTTCCACAATGCAGAACCCTTAAAAAACAAAAAAAAATCCCTTCTAGACAGAATGGGCTGGAGAAACCACAACAATAACGTTTAAACTCTGCAACTCTTGTCACCAGCACTGCTTGGGGACTTCACATTTAACTGAAATCGAAACACTAAAATACCACAGAATAGACATATTTTGTAGATTTTACAGAACCAGTTGTACACGAAAAAAAACCAAACCACAAACCTCAGATATTATTAAACAAGACAACACTATTAAGCTGAAGAGAAGGACACAGATTCATATATGCATGCTGCAAAAATGACTCAGTGAAGAGGGATTTTTCTATGTATTGAAAATCAAAGTCAGTATGAATGTAGACACTTCTTCAATATCCATAACCAAAACATGGGGCTAACCCAAATATACAACTGCATCTTTGTTCCTGAGAAAGATACAGATCAAATATCTCCAGTATGGCACAACCAGCATTACTCTAGAGCAGCATTACAGCATTACATTCTTTCTGCTGCCACACTTGAATTTTTTGATCAAGAAACCAAATGAAAAATAGGAAGTCTTGTAGCAGGATGAGTAACATCACACCCTTTAGTCCTAGTATCTCACTGAGTTAAACGAATGGGACATCAAGAATAGTGTTTTCTCAGAGGTAAAGTTTTTACTATTTACTAAAAAAAGGTAAGAAATTTTGCTTTATGAGAGACTCTTTTTTCTGTGACTTGCAATTGTCTCTGACTGTGCTACTTAAATAAAATTCATAAAAGGTAGAACAAAACTGCTTTTGTCAGGCTGTTTTGTAAAACACAGTGCGAGCTAAAAGTTGCTCCTTCACATTTAACTTTGTTTACGCTGTCACTGAAAATTACTTTTTTTCAATGAACTAAAACATACAATAACTTGCAGGCCAAGAATTTTTGCAAGATTACTTTTTCAATTTTATACTGTTCAATACAAGTGAAAGACAAATGTATTCATACTTGTGCAATGTTACTTCACAGTATAACTAAGTTTATGCTCACATATGCATGCAAATCCCTTGGGCTGTATTTTGTGCACTAAGGACAAAAGGATAAAAGTATGCCTGCAATAAGAGAGAAGAAAAAATAAGTCAGCCACCCAGTTAATAAACAAATTTTAGGTCAACCTTTTAAAAAATAGTTTGAATGAAATCTGGAAGAACAGAAAACCTGATACCTGATGATCTTACATTTCTAAAGCAGATGGCTTCATTATCGCTTGTGATTGAAAAAGCTCAACTTGTAAGAGTTGTCAGAGATTTCATGAGTATCTGGAAATTAAAAATTTGAAGGTTTGCTGCTATACTTATAAAATTAGCCTAATATTGATTTTTTTGTGCATTAAAATCTGAAGTGAGCTGAGTTTAAAACCGAGGAGTCTGAAAATAGTGCTACAGGATTGGCTACTTTATTGTAGATCAAAATAAGCTCATTATATGTCCCATGTATTTGGGTTCCTTCATTGTCCTCAGTCTTATATAAGGAGGATGTAAGTGCCTGAAGTCTTGATGCATTTATTACTGGAGTCCAGCTGTGATAACGAGCCATTAAAATCTCATTGGCTGCATAATGTTATATTTAAAACGCAGCAGAAGCATTTTGTACCAGCCAGATACATTAGAATATTCTCAGACTGGGGAGCATTGATAGTATTCAACATAACAGAGGCCAGTGCGTTAACTGGAATGTAAAAGACTGAAAGAAAATAACCAGAAAAGTGTTACTTAATCCATTCTGTTTCTGTTAAGCGAAATCTGCATCTGCAAATTCAACAGTGAGATATCCAGTACTGTGATACTTCAACCATTTCTGTGAGTGTGAAAAGCAATTTCAGTGCCTGAAACTTCCTGATATATGCACAAATAGAAGGGGAGTAATGTCTCCATACACTGTGTCTGTAAATTAAAACAAAACAAAATAAAATTCAAAATATGGGGAAAACAAAAGCCAGCACAGAGATTTAGGCAGAGAACTCTGAACATGGAAGAAATGACAAGTCCTTAAAACATGAAGAAGAAATAGCTTCTATTATCACGGGATAGTGGCAACATCATTCTTTCTGGCTGTGATCACTCTGATTTACTGTGATATCACCGCACCTAACTTTAGATACCTGTGACACACATCTGAGAGCTTAATCTTCATTTCTTGTACAGTCAATAGAGGCAAGGAGCCACTTGTAAGATGTATTCATCTAAGATATTCAAAAGTAGGAAATATGCTGTACTCTGAGAGTTCCTATTTCTTTACACTTACTATCAAGGGATTTGAGACAATTTGCTCAGATGAAGCCATCTACACACTGGCTGACATCCCCATTCAAAAAAAAAGAGAGAAAGAGAGAGAGAGAGACAGAGAAAGGGAGAGAGGGAGAGGTACTGATGACGCAGAGCACAAGCAACTAAGCTAAATGGAAAAGGCCTAGTGTCAGAAGGGTGACTAACCTTTAATATTTAAGTGCTATGTAAATAAGAAAGAGAATCATCAAGAACTAGGAACAATAGCAACCAACATAAGTATCTCAATTAATAGAAAGTGATAGGCCAGTGTTTGAAATGCTTGTGGGAAAAGTACACATGGGTTCACATTGGAACATAATTCAGAACCAAGCAAAGTGATGAATAGATCTAACTGCCAAAGGCAGAGCAGAAAGCATTCTGAATAACTTACCACCAAGGCTGTGGAAAGCAAGAAAGAAGATGCATAAATGTGCACAGAATACTGAAGCTAAAACACAACTCGAAGGGAAATTTCCCCAGCTTTCTACACAAGGCTAAATATCCTGGACCCATACAGCTCTGCTACATATTTTGTTAAGAATATCCCATTTCCTTTTTAATATATACACCATTTGCTTCCTACAGCTATTCAAGATTTTATTTTTTTAAAAAAATGTAAAGTTTCAGTTGTTCTGGCTATCCCAGATATTGCCACAGAATCTCAGAAATGCCGGTTGGAATGGACCTATGGAAGTAATTTAATCCACCCTCCCACCACCACATGGCCAGCTGGAGTCTTGCGGTGTGGTCAACACACTAGAAAGAAGCAATGTCATCCAGAAGGACCTTGACAAGCTTGACAGGTGGACCTGTGTGGATCTCATGAAGTTTAAAAAGGCCAGGTGGAGAATGGATTCAGATCAGCCCTGAGGAGGAGGACTTGGGGGTGCTGGTTTATGAGAGGCTCAACATCAGCCAGCAATGTGTGCTTGCAACCGAGAAAACCAACCATGTCGTGGGGTGCATGTAAAGAAGCATGACCAACAGGTGGTGATTCTGTCCCACTACGCTGCTCATGGAAGACCACACCTGGAGTACTGCATCCAGCTCCGAGGCCCTCAGCATAAGGAGGATGTGGATCTGTGGAAGCAAGACCACGCGAGGGTCACAAAGATGAAAGACTGAGAGAGTTGGGGTTGTTCAGACTGGAGAAGAGAAGGCTCCAGGGCAGCCTTCCAATATCTAAAAAGAAGCAGGAAGTTTTTACAAATGGATGGAGCAATAGGACAAGGACTAATGGTTTCAAACTGAAAGACAGTAGGTTTAGATTAGTTATAAGGAAGAAATAATTTCCTATGAGGATGGTAAGGCACTGAAAGAGGTTGCTCACAGCAGTTGTGGATGTATTATCCATGGGAGTGTTCAAGGCCAAGTTGTATGGGGCTTTGAGAAACCTGGCCTAGTGAAAGGTGTCCCTGCCCATTGTTAGGAGGTTGGAACTAGATGAACTTTAAGGTCCCTTTCAATCCTAACCATTCCATGACTCCGAAGAGAGTTTGTTTCTATTAGGCTTGGCACTAGATATACTTTAAGGAATTGCGAGCAGCTATTTCAGCTCCCCTTTTCCTTCTCTTTTACCAACTAAACAAACCAAATGCTTCTTTTTGTATAACCTACTATAGGTCTCTGACCATTTTGTAACCCGCTACTGTACCCCCTCCTTTTTCCCCACACATCTTTTGAAGTGGAAGCCTAAAATGGATGGAGTATTCTAGGTGTGCTCTTAATGGCACTAAGTAAAAGCGGTTATGATTTTTCTCCACTAGCTATTCTTTGTTTCATATACCCCAGTACATGTGCTTGTTGCAAAAAAGCAAAAAGCAAACTGTTCGTATTAAGTCTGGCACTCACATTTGCCCCTAGGTGCCTTGAATAGGGCTATTTCTCAGGCATTTCCTTTCCATCCTGCAGGTGGCTTGTCATTGCTTGGTGCTCATAGAATTTCATGAGGCTCCTATTGACCCAGTCCTCAAGTTAATCTATTATTGCTTTGGATCAAAGTTGAAATTCCTAATGATAGCCATTTGCCTTAACTTTGTGCCCTGTAAAAAGTTAGTTCTGTGTCACCATTGAGGTCACAGATGAACATTATGGGCCACAGCACTCATCCCCTGGCGTGTTGGGGACCCTCTATGCAGCAGCTGCCTGCTGGTCATCTAGCCACCGATCACTGCCCTTTGAGCCTGACAGTCCAGACAATTTTCTACCCACACAGCAGTCAGATTAGGCAGCCAGGGTCTCCTCAGCTATCAAATGAGAACACTGTGGGAGACGGTGTCAAAAACCTTACCAAAGTCAAGGTATATTATCTCCACAGCTTTTTTCTCATCTGCAGAGCCAGTCATTTTGTCGGAGAGGCAATCAGGTTGTTCAAGCATGATTTGCCCGTGAATGCCTGCCGTGAACACTTGCAGTGCCTGAATGCAGCTGGCCTCACAGTCTTTTAATTTTAACACCTGCAAACTGACAATCTCAGTCCTGCAAGGCTGTTGAACCCCAAACTGAAGTTGAAATGACACAATCAACACCTGCTGCACTTCAGGACATCCTAGATTTGTGTTTTGGTTTGTTTGTTTTTGTTTTTGTTTTTTTTTTCTTTTTTTTCTTTTTTTCTTTCCAGAGCATTATTTCTAGGGATGGCAATATACTCTGTAGGGTCATACTTGCAAATTAACAAGCAGCAACAGGAATACTAAGTTCCTAAATACCTCCACATCTCATTTTTTGTGAGTGTCATTTTGTTTCCAAAATCAAGCCTTAAAACTAAATTAAACCAGCTTGAAACTACTGAGTAATAAAGACAGAAAGTGTTTTCAGAGTCATTCTAACATTCTAAATATTAATTGTGATACATGTGATTAAAAGCATTTCTTACTGCAAGCTTCTGTGAATAAATGCTATTAATCTAAGCATTTTCAAATATCAGGTTTCATTGTTTCCATTTAAAATAACATGTTTTGAAATGGTGGCAGGGCTACCTTACAAACCATGCATTTCTGTCTTTCAGAGGCAAAGACAAACAGATCAGTTGCTGAACAGTAAAGGTCGAAGCATAAATCAAACATTTCACTAATAAGCCATCTTCAAGCAATAGCTGTATAAGGAATAGAAGAACATTTAGCTTGGTATTCTCTGCACAGATATTTCAAGAGAAAAGGCTCAAGATGACATCCTGATTCCCATCAGTCCTCTGAGAACAAAGCTTTAAGATACTGGATAGCTCAGAGCTGAGTGCTGTAACAGGCTGGGGCCAGGCCAGCCAGCAAACTAATTATATGTATTTTATGATGTCATTTGAAGGAATGCACATTTAAGTATATTTGTAGTATCTGCAAACAAATTTCCTATTATCTTCATTGGCTGAAGACACAGATTACACGCATTTTTCCAGGTTTCTGTTTGTTTATATTTATTTATATTTATTCTTCCTATGCCAGGTACACCTGTGCCTGTGGACTCATGGTCCTGAGGAGAGGCAACAGTTAGTTTTTCTTTTTCTATTGTTTCTTTCCATGAATATTTTTGTTTGATGGTTTGTCTGTTTTACACAGGTATGCTGACATTCTGGGTCATTCACTTTCACTCATTCATTCATGGCTAGGCTTCGCGAACGAAGATTTGGGCAGGGCTCTACCCACGCTTGCTGCAAGCGCGCTGATGGCTAAAGAGGCCGATGCGAGATAGGCAAGTCCGGTTGCAAAAGGCACAGCAGAAAGTCTCCATAGGCGGTGTTGGTGAGGCACGGTTCTTACTGCGTTGTCTTTTCTCCTCGAGACTGATTCTGTGTGCGTTCTCAAAGGAATCTATTGCATCAAGGAAACAGTGAATGTAATTATTATTTCTCTCAGAGTGTCCTTATCATTCAAAACCCATTTAGCAACAACTGACACTCTTCAGTGATATCAGGACACATTCCTAGAGGACAAATAACATGGCATAGTTGGAGAGGAGGGAGAAAGAATGAAAGCCAGACTATGCTCTTTACTGTATCTATGTGTTGTTAAGCAATACCCTCCTTTCACTTCTGAAAGAGATGAGCAAAGGTGGATCTTGGAAATCACACACATGCCAGAAGACACCAGCATAAAATCTCTCTCCAGCCTAAAAGGCAGTTCTGTCTTGCCTTTCTGAAGAACACATAGTCTTAAGAGTAGTAATAATTAAGTACCATTGACCTGAACTGTTGTTCACTGTTGTTAGATAAGACATTGACTTTCCAGTTCTATATATAAATATGGTAAATATAAAACATTTGGCAACTGAAACAAAATTTTTAAAAGAGAAATTGTATTTGAAGTCCTTACCTACAGAACCGATAGTCAGGATGTTCTGCTTAACAGCTAAGAAGTGCTGCAAAATATGCTGAACTATAATATTCACAGTTTATAGAAAGCTTGCTACAAATAGTGTCTTGGTACCTTGCACAGAATTTACTGGATAAAATCAAAACTCATCCCATCCTGGTGAAATAATGTATTTATTTATTCATTTTTGAGAAAGCTTGAGGAAATCAAGGATCAGTAGTTTTTCACTGTTTCAGAGATATACCAGGCATCTCAATAACAAGTGAGACGCAGAAAACAGAGTTGCCAATGCAGTAATGATATTCATGGAAATAATTTTGGCTCCAGACAATCTTAAATGTTTTCATGAACACTGAATCTAAGAAGTCCACAAGTCTACTACAATTTGGTAACAGATCTGAAGAAAAAGGCTTGCTCTGTTTGATAAAGAACTGGGGTTCAGCCATCCATTTCAGCTGTGGGAAGCTGTCATGAAGTTGCAGAGCAGAAATTTGATACAAGAGCATAGTTGTTTTGAAAGATCAATGATAAGAGGAGGTTACAGTACAATTTCAGTAGTCCAATTAGTAATGTTGGTAGCATATCCCAAAGAACTTGTGTTAGATAAAGAATAGGAGCTTTTTTTGCAAATGAATCATCTAATAATCACCTGGAAGAAGGACTTCCTTTAGCACATTAATTAAATGTGTAGATTATTTCAAAATGGGAGGTGCTACAACTTACATAGAGGTAAGACAAAAAAGACTGTAATGATTGAAAATAAAAACGGGCAGTCACTAGTGAAGTAGGTTCTATCTAGCAAAAAGCAATTGAATGCATTTAAGACTAGTAAGAAAAAATTCAACAGGAAAACCTGGGGAAAAATGACCTGAGAGTAGTAAGTATAATGTGAATGTGTAACACAGTGTCGTGGCACGGAAAAAAATAATTTCGTAGAGTAAAGGATATTGTACATGAGAAACCCTTTCTATGGCAACATCATGCGTTCACTGAATATCGTGTATAGGTTGGATATTTCTATGGCAAAAATCTGAACTGAAAGGAATTTACTAAAAAGTAATAAGAAGTTTCTACAAGAGAAAAATTTATAAGAGAAAATAAAAAGAAACTTTGCTTACAGTAAAAGCTTATATCAATGAAAATCAAGAAAAAATGAATTTCTCTAAAAATGTTATAGCAATAACATCAAGAAGGATGAGGTTATATGTACAGCCCTTATTCCACTTGCAATTTTGTCAAATTGTGTGACCTCAGGCAAGTCAGATTGCCTTTAGATGCCTCAGTTTCTTCATCACCTCTATAATTATAAGATTTTTTTTCACAGAAAAGTTGCAAGACCTTGATGAATTAATCTTGATTTAAATTATTTTTAAAATTTAAAAGAAAATATAAATAAAATGAAAATACATGGGGTGAAAACCAAAATATACCTGAGATACTTTTATATACAAAAGAACTGTCAAGATCTGGAAAAGTTAAACTGCTCGAAAGTTAGCATCCTTGTGGTTCAAAGGTTTAGGGATATGTGATTTACACTGTCATTTAACACCTATGATTTCCATCTCTGCCATTCTAGGACAACAATCTTTTGCATATTCATCCCCCTGTGAATAATCTGTTTGAAGTCTTTCTATGTGACTACAGAGAATTATGTATTTGGCCAAGACATGAAAATGCAGCGCAACTGCAAAATCCAACTACAAGTTTCCTTTTCAGCAGTGTCTTGAGTCTAATTTCAGAAGGATTTGAAGCAGACTCAGAGTTGAAAGCAGGCCCTGTTGTTCAGACAATGAATATACAATTCATAATTGTCTCTTTTGATAGTGGGTGACATTGGAGACAGCAATTTTTCAGACCACATTAATTTAGCTACTGAATTCTAATTGATAAATCTGTTTTCAACTGTTCTTCATACCTTACCTAAGAAAGAAGAGAGCATTAACAATAAATCCTGGCAATCCATAAGCACGTTCTATGCTCAACAGTTAAAATATTACAGATAGATTTACACCTGCATCAGAAATAGTTCTGTTTCTCCATTACCTGTGTGATTAATCTCAGAGACATGCTTTCACAAGGAATGTGGCCTTGGAAGTGCTCTACTCTCTATACATTCTTAAACCAATCCCCAGTTCCTTCCCAAATGGCATTGAACTCTTTGGAAAATAAAACCAGGCTGCTCTCTTTCCCCTAGTCACAAAAATTGGGATCATTACTGTAAACTTGGAGCTGCCCAGGTTTACTCAATACTTAAGCTGGCAAACACAGGAAAACGAGACTAATTTGAAAGATAATTCCTCTCCAAGAAGGAACAGCATAGTAATGTATAGCCTAACAGATATAACAAGTATAACACTATTGTCTTATTAGCAAATGTGGGCTGTTTCCATTGTAAAGCATACTACATCTAGATAAAAGCTAGATCTATTTCCTGAAGACACTCCAGGTCAATGCTCCAGCACTATGTAAATGTGATACTCCATTAACTCACACGTGTTTTGCAAACAGAAGCTGAGAAGAAACCTTTTAGCTGTTGCAGAACTTGCTGCACTTGTTCATAGATGGTCTATTAGTGAATTTGATAGTGTGCTGTTTCACTGGGTAGTCTAACAAAGTCTTTTAAATGGACTAAGTGGTAAGGCATTGGTTGGAGCAGGGTCTGACCATTTCCTGGGAGCTTGAAATCTGCATTAGTACTTTGAGGTTTTTATGTCACAGCTGAACATAAGCAGACAGCAAGGAAACTAATTATTGACTCCCTCCTTCTCAAAATTTCCACCTCCTAATTTTATTGCTCCCTTGACAGTATTTTGTTCTTATCTCCAAGAGCTATTTGCCATACTACATGAAGTGACCATTGAGTTTTCACCTGTCTCTTTTTATCTCTTCTTCCCCTTTCTTTTATCTGAAGAAATCACAGCACATTTTTTGCTGATTTAAGCAGCTAAACCAATTTAGTTGATTTAAAGTTGACTGACGGTATGCATGACCAACACAGTAAGGTCGCCTTGTGGCTGATCCTAAACTTTGGCATCTACAGTTCTTGAACAACAATTTTACTATAATCAGCCTAAACATGTTTGTCATCTTAATGAAGGAAATTTGAAGTGAGAAGGATACATCAGGTCTGAGCAGCAAAAGGAGACTTAAAAAAAGACAGAAGGAAAGAACCCATATCTAGGAACATTGAGGTCCTATACACAAGTTTTAGGCAAGGAAAATTAAGGTCATTCATTCAAACAAGATGAATTCAGGCAGTATCTTATAAATCTTTACAAGCAGAAATAATTTTAATTTTTCTTTTGCAATCGTAAATTTATTCTCTTAAATCATTTTTAATATTGTGATCTAAAAATGTGCTTGTTAAAAAGATACCTTTATTTCCTTTTATCCTTGCAGCCTTTATTCATCAGAAAACTATCCTGTTACCTGTATGCTTAGTAATGATACACTTGAAATGACAGATAAGCATTCATCTCCTTATGTAAAAATGAACAACACTGCGTAAATTCACAAGCAATTTCATCACCTGAGTCTTAGTTTGAGACCTGTCAATGGAGTGTCCAAGGATACTTTGTTTTCCACAACTACAGCAGTGCATTAGGGACGCACAAATCATCCCTGTAAATGGTCACTGGGTCTGTGCTTTTTCCCCCTAATGCTGTATTTGTTTTTATTCCAGAGATTATATAAAAGCCTCTCACATCACTGCTATTCCAAAGTTAAATATGGATTATGGCTTTCCTGAGTATGCTTAAAGTAGTAAAAATAAATACAAACAATACATACTATCAATAACAGCATTGCCAGTCTGCATAATAACACATTTTCTATTTAGGGAATTTGTAAAAAGCGATGTAAATTTGTAAAAAGAGGTGTAAATTAGGGAAATTAAGACATTTAGATATTTTAGTCAAACCAGGAAACTGCTGTTGTCTCTATGCTGAGCTAAGATTGTTTCCTTTCAAGCTGTGTATTTGAAGGCCTAATTACAGACACTCCTTTCATTCTGAAGTCTCTTCCTAGATAATATTCCATAGGAACAAAACCTTCCTGCTGGTAAACAATCCTCAGGTAGTCACCTTCTCCTGCTCATACCTTTAGATGATTTACCAGATCCTGTAACTTTTGTTCTCATTTGTCCTCTATTCACCTCTAAGCTTTCCTTCCTCTTCTGTATCTCTCTTCTTCCATGCACTTCGTTAGAAACAAACGAACAAAATCATTTTCTCCTAGACACACCACTACAACAGTGATAAAGTTTTGGCAAGCAAATTACTGATGGCGTAAGTAGAAAACCAGATCACACTAGAGAAACACATCTCTCAGCAATGTAGCTACACAAATCACAAGCACAGCCCACCTGAAGATGAGGATAAGGAGTTTTATTTCAAAAGGGTTTTTTTTCATAAATGCGGGGTACAACATTCCTTTGGCTTGCTGCATTTTATTTTTATGCATTAGCTGCAAATGCAACTGATCCCCATGCAAAGCCCTGGCATTAAGCCTGCGCATATTTAGGTCCAGCACAGACTTATCCTTGGGCTAAGAACGGAACAAGGATTTTTCTAGTTTTACATAGCCATGGATTGCCATTCATATGAAAGAAAGCAGTTCAAAAAGCCAGGTACATTAAGGAGGAGAATGTAAGAATGGAAGATGCTAGAAAATCCAAATAAATCGCTATGCTTTTAGGGTTGCCTGTGAACAGTTAAGCACGATATTATCCTGCAATGTATATTATTGTATCTCTGGCTCTGTTGTTAGAACTGATTGATTATTACTTAAAAAGAACACTAATTTTTTTGCCTTCTCAAGACGTATGTAAAATCAGACAACAATGGAATTCAGGTATACTCAGATTCCTGAGACCAGCAGAACTTTCCTTCCATAAGGAGTGTTGTTGAAGGACCATGTGGAAACTGCTTCCTGTTGCTCTTCTACTTTCCAAAACCTCTCTTATTTTCATCATATTTTGTTTTGGCATAAAAATAAGTATACTAGGGTATACAGACTTAATAAGGCAGGGCCTGATCCAATGATTCCATCTATATGGAGACTGTATGACACTGGAACTGCTAAAAATAATAAAGATGTGCCCATACTTATTCAAGAAATGCAAAGCTATAATGTTTTGGGCATAGAAAAGTCTGTTGTAGGAAAATTTTCAATCTAAGATATAGAAATTCTTAATTTAAATTCCATTAATTATCACTTTATTTATAACTTTTAATTTTTATTTAACAGAGAAACTGTAGCATAGGGATCCCTGTCCTGCATGACATTTTATTTTACCCCTATCTTTAATTACGTCATGATAAAACTTGCTTGAAAAGTTAATCTCTGACAGAGGACTGCTAAGTCGTCTTTCTGAAACGTTGCTGTTCCCATTGATTACATTGCTAGAACCAGAATCTAAAGAAAACATGAAGAACGATCAGATTCTGGGTTAGTGTGGCAAAACTAGACCAAGGAGGATATGGCAATGTAATAAACCTCACTGAAAGTGAAAGTTTCACTGGTTCAAGTTTCCAGCTAACACAAACAAACAAATAAACATACAAATCTCCTTCCTTACTGATATGCAATTAGATTAGAATGCTTGAGCCTTCATACCTCTATTTAGTCCTAAAATTCAAACTGTGAATAAATAATAACTTTTAGAAGCTGAATACCAATACTCTTACAAGTGCACAGTGGCCTTTTAAAATATCATATCATTTATGTTTTGGTCTGAAAACAGGAAGCTGAATCTCAAATATAGGCTTTATAGGAGGAAAAGGATGGTTCTGGGCACTGAACCAAAAAAGTAGACTAATTTCACAGCTGTAGCTCTCCATTAGCTGCAGCTCACTAGGCAGCAGATCCCAACTAGACTCTGGAATCCGTTCCTCATAACCTAGAAATATCTTCATGGCCAATACTGAAACTTCATTAGACAAGGTTCTCCCTTTAAATTCTTTAAAGAGAGATTAAATTATTATGTTATTCACATGTAGGAATGCAGAGAGAGTTATGGAGATATATACAACAGTAGACACTGAAAAAAACCCCCTCCTTTTCTGGGAGTGTTTCAGATTTGCTTGTAAAGCTGATCAAGCCATTAACATTAGCAACTTGCAACAATTAAAAATGCTGTGATGATGTTTTTTATAAATTCATAGAACTTCATTGTGCCATAAAATATATTCTTGGAAAGGATTTTATAACAATTTTCCCTCATTTTTTAAATGTAACGTTGCATTTTTCAACTGAAAATAACCTTTAGCATTCATTTGAAATCTTTCAAAATACCTGAATTACTGAAATTCAAAACTAAATCTATATGGTACTTTGCTGACATGAAATATGTATTTCAACTTCAAATCGTCTTGCTTTGTGTGGTGATTGAAACAAGGTGTTTTCTTTAAAATAATTGTTTCTAATTTTTGAAAATTAAACAACTCAAACTGTCTATATTTTCTTAGTCTTAATAGTTAATTGCTCGAAGAAAACAGTAAATTTCCCAGTTGGTATTCCTTCACAAGTATTTATTTCTTATTATGCTTTGAAAGCTTGCTGCATTTTTCCCCTCTAGGGATTCTACATGCTCCAAAAAACAGCTCACATCAAGCAGAAATCACCTCATCTTCCACCTACCAAACTTCGCTTCAACTTTTATACAAGAAGCTTGTGTAAATTGATGCCTTCCTTAAGCTGCATACCCCTGTGAAAATGCTTCAATGTCAGAAGAAGGGAAAAGGAGATAACAGAATTGATTTCCTCAGCACAGTTTTTGCACCTGCATAGACTAGTTGCTCTTGTTGGAGTAAAAATTATTTCCTATACGTTGTACCCACTCACTGATGTTAGTATTCAACAACTACCTATTGTTGCCTTTTCCCGGCATGATCTTGCTGAGATAGCATTGACTGAAAATGCCCTACTTTTCTGAAATGTGCTGCTTTCACCTCTTTCCCGCTTTACATATGTCTAATGTTTTCACTATGAGTGTAGCTCTTCAAGAGCAAGGACAGCTTTTTAGCTGTGAGTTATGAATTTACTAACTGAGAAATAGTGAATGGCTTCTCCATGCTCCCAGGATAACACAAAAAAAGGTATTAATTCACAGTAAATAATTTAATCTAAGAATGTGAAATTAAGAACTTTCCGTACATTAAAAATCATACATTTCAGGCCTTGAGCTGCAGGTTTTTTTAAATTAATATTCATGGTTTAGATTCAAGGTATACTTCAAATAGCAATGCTGTCTACCATCTCTCTCTCCATCAGTATGAAGACTATCTTCTACAAAAGCTGCATCAAGTTAACCGTCTAAGATGGCTCCTGTAAGCTATATTCTGTTCTATACATGATTACAGTTTAAAAAATACCTTATGACATAGTATTTTTGGTCCTCTCTTTCTCTCTTCCCCATCCCCACTCCTGGTTTTCCAGCTCATCCTGCTCTACACATTGCCCTTGCGATATCACTGATGTCAATGATAGGTAATCGACCTGCGCATCGCTGAAACAGTTGACATTTCAGTGCTGTATCATTCTGAATGCATAAAGAATTCAAAGCAAGAAGGTTACAGCTAGAAGAAAATTAAAGACTTTATTTCTGATTAAGCTTGCAAACTAATACATACTTCAAACTGAGCAATGCAAACTGAGCAAACTGAGCATGCAATGTGTATACAGTAAACACATTAAGCAAACCATTTCAGTATAATTTTGAAAAGATGGGAAAGTTGAAAATAAAGATTCCTATTTACATGAACATCCCAAGAAGGGAATGAATGGGAACTGTATTAATAATATTCAGAAAAATAATCAACAGAAACCATTATGGAGAATCAGTGAAATTCAGTGTTCCGATGTATTTGGGAAAACTGCAACTTTTCAATATAGGTGCCATGCATTTTTTTAAGTTCAGAGTTTTCAGAAATAACATCTGAATGTCTATGCACAGCAGAACAAGCAAGACATACTGCAGTATGGATAATCTAGTGGGATTTATGTCTTGGTTATCTGTTTATTTTACCTGCAGCAGTTTGGCCAGCAGCAACTGCACTCCTCTGTGGTGGTATCACATCTAACACCAGCTTGGTGGTGACCATGGTGTTACACTAACCAGCTTGTCTGCACAGCATCTGTCAGCCCTCACTAGCACCGAGTTGGGCTGCCCACACAGAGACCGACTCCTGCTACTTTCTCCCAGCACCCACACAGACAATCAGACAGATTGCACTCTAGGAGTAAAGCAGCGCATGTTTATTTTTACCTCACAGCTATTGGTATAGAATGAGAGCTAATGTAAAGCAAGGGAGGAAGACCTGAGAAGCCATACCTCTGTGCCATGTCTTTTCTTCCTGAATATCTGGTAGCTCTGATCTATATATGCAATTTTCATAGTTTCCAATAAGCATAGCACAAATGGACCTTCATAAGCCTGTTTTTAAGCTATCTCTAAAAGTGTTCGTATGGCACAGAGCATATAGGCATATAGCTCCCTTCTGTCCCTAAAGGATCTATCTTTCTGCTGAAAGTGACAGTCCTATGACACTCTTCCCAGAAAAAGAGCCATTTCCATCTTTTTCTGGTAAACCATGGAGCACAGGGAAAAAGAAAAAAAAAAAAAAAGGAAATTTTAATTTCAAAAAACCCATGAGAACTCTTTTAGATAAGCAGAGAAACAGGGATAGAGATTTATTAAATCATTTTTCAGTATTACAGGAACCTTTTCATGACATATCAAGTTTCCTTTTAATTTCCCAGCTGCTTGGACACACAGGAAAAAGAATTAGGGAAAGGAGGTCAGCAAAAAAAGATAACAATGCCTGTCTATTACAGTGAAGAGATTAATCTAAAAAACAGTATTTCTGCATTTAACGAGAGGTGAGAACAACAAATGAGAACTTATAAGGCTACAGTTGCTATTATCCAGAGTGCTGACAATATGCATGAATACCCTTGTTTCATAGCTTAGGTTTTATATACAGCCCCTATTTTACATTCTCACAGAGTAGTTTTGTCCTTGCTGTGTGATGGGTAAGTACCTACCATCAGAATCACATAGAGGTAAGAGAGCCTCTGGCAGATGATTGCAAGAAGACAACGGTATTATCGACTTAAGGTTAAGTCTGTCATTAATTCTATTCTTGTCTATATGCATATGAAGCATCTTTATTCGCTGGGTATTTAGGATTTGTAAATCGGTAATTTTACTTATGAGTTGATGTTTTTAAGGCTTGGTCCTAAGTTCAGAGAACAATTTCCATCATAAAATATTAAAAACATACACAGTTCAGAGCTTCACCAAAGATTAAATGGCATTTGAATTCAACAGGGTAGTATTTTTTTTCAATCAGCGTAAGATAATAACTGACCTCTAGAGTGCTTATTTCCTCAATATTTTAAATGTCTTTTTCCC
>VWZG01003921.1:265495-282374 GCA_013396735.1 Grallaria varia | reverse complement strand
GGTGCAAATATGTGTCCTAACAGACTGTTTGGATTGGAAACAGCTCTTCAGGCTATATTTGATTGTGCTTCCTCTGATTTCTTGAATTGGATCATTTACTGTGTCCATTTTGTAATACATTGTTCTATTACCACAGGAGGAGTTTAATCACTAATTTGTGTATTTACACACCTCAAGTATCTTGCAAGATGAAAATGTGCTCATAACTAATGTACCAATTCTTGCCCTGGGAAACTCCATATGGTCTAGGTTCTTACGCTAATTTTAGCAACAATTTTTATGGCACAAGTGGAATCGGGTATAACCAACTAGTTTTTCCTTGTTGCAAATGGTGTCTCCCCAAACACATTTGACAGAATGTAGTTACACTGCACCAGCATTTTGCCAGACTGAACAAGTATTAACTCAATATTCCTAGCAACCTACCACAACTTTTCGATCCACTTTTTCCAGCTGAAGATGCTGACCTACATATCTCTCCTCATGTGGCTTATGTTATATAAATCAAATCAATTGCCTACTACAAATTCAGCTACCAGTATTCAATTTCAGTTTTATTACAGCTGTAATCTCACACCTGCCTTCACATGATCCAAATTGGCAAGTTCTGCAGCTGAATTTGGCAATCCTGCTAGGATGCTGCTTTGAAGTGTGATAAAGCAATTTATAAAGCACTTGTTTTATATTCAGATGTATTGAAGTTTGGCGTCCTTAAAACCTGCTACAAACCTCACAAGTCTTGAAAAAATTGCAACTTACAGCTCTCAAGCTCAATAAATGCTTTTACTGTGTATCAAAACGCCAGAACTGATTTGAGCATTGTAACTACTTGCAGAAGATACAATCTGAAGGATCCCTAAATGCTATGAAATAAAACATCACCCTTGACAATTTCACCACCAGATACCCTGAACACCTAATGCAAGCATTGGTCACATTATTAGAACTGGAAGTATGATCCATAAAACATTTAATGTCAGGCAAAATTTTTCATGGGTCATGTTCCAAGTTTAACAGTGTCAGAAACAAAGCTTTCTCAGGCAGTCAAAATTTTATAGTTTCTATCCTAATGACAAATTTAAAAACCTGATACTGGTCTCTTCACAGAGTGGTAGGACCAACTATGACTGGAGAGAACAGAAACATACAGTCATCACACTGCTTCATAAATACAGCAATGAATAAAGGTCAATAAATAAAGGGGGTAAATTCATCACCATGTATGCATCAACAGAGCCTAAAGGAAGAGAAGATATCTCTGCATTCTTCATCCTGCAGATTAGATTAATGTACTTTGGCGTGGTCATTAGCTGTGTTCTTTAAAATTAGAAATACCTACTTCAGACCTGCTCATATTTAGCCAATTGTGGAGAAAGCAGTGTAATTTATTAACAGTAAGAAATTTAACAAAGATAAGTGCCAAGTCCTACACCTGGGATAGAATAGCCAAAGAGCCAGTACAGGATACAATCTGACTGGTTGGGGAGTGCTTTGATGAAAAAGACATGGGCTCCTGGTGGACAACAAGCCAGCATGAGTCAGCAATGCACTGCGGCAGCGGCAAAGGCCAATCTAGTACTGGGTTGCATCCCCAGGAGCATCACTGGCAGACAGAGACATGACCATCCCACTATACTCAGTGCTTTTCAGGCTGTACCTGGAGCACTGTGTCACCTCCTGGTCTCCACCATTCAAGGAAGATGCAGAGTGGAGAGGGCCCAAAGGAGGGTCATGAAGATGATAAAAGGATTGGAGAACTCGATGTGTGAGGAAAGACTGAAAGAGTTTGGTCTTTCTCCCTGGAGAAAGAGAAGGCTCAGGATTACCTAATCACAATATTCCCGTACTTGAAGGGCAGGTACAAAGAGGATGGAGATTCTCTCTTCTCAAGGAGCCATATGGAAAATGTAAGGGGCAAAAGGTAGAAGTTGCACGAAGAGAAGTTTCATCTTGGCATAAGGAAGAAATTTTTTAAAGTGAGAACAATCAGTCACTGGAACAACCTCTCCAGGGACATGGTGGAGGCCCTGTTGCTTGAGGTTTTCAAGATGTGATCGGACAGGGTGTTAGTTAATCCCATCTAGCTTCCCTTTCCCACAATGACTGAGACCAGAAGATCTGTCAGGGTTCCTTCCAATGTGAGATCTTATACGGTTCTGCAAAGAGGCACTTCAGAGCTTCCTATCTCTCAGAATTAAAAAGGACTGGAATAGCTGGAGTTCTGTTTCTAAAGTAATATTTCCCATGTAATTTTCTGTATTTTTTAGACTATTTATTAATTTTTTTTACAAAACATGATTAACAGAGTTAAAAGAAAACCTCATTCAGCTTTAACCCTTAACCACTGTTTTGGGATTTTGGATCTTTTTCAGTATTGGCGACGAATATCTGCTTTTTGAAGTTTTTAATTTAAGTTCTCTATGGGTGAAGTCCGTATATTTCTATTATAGAAAGCCATTCTTCTCCAATACACTCATACCTTTCTGCCCTGTTACTCATATGCAAAGAGAACACAGTGCTATAGAAGAATTTGACAATCATTTTTACCTTGAAAAAAAAACCCAAAACCAAAACACATAACCAAGAAGCACTCTCATGTTTTCTGCATTAGCTTATTTAGAAATTTAAAATAAATTAGAAGCATGAGTTTTAGCATTTCAGACAATAATCAAATAGCGAAAATTAAAATACCATTTTGTTGGACGAAAACCTGTTCCCTCACCACAAAGACGTAGGGCTCCTTCTGATTTTGCAATTATCTTCTCTGTGGGGTACAACAGCCCTGCAAGCAACCTCTGTAAAACAGCACCTGACATTCAAGTCACAGATTGAACTTTCCCACTCAAACTAAAAGGAAACAGATTACATTTCAAATTAATTCCATTGTAATACTGGGCCTGACAAGTGATGACAAGAGCAATATTTGCACAGAAAATGGCAGCTGAAGGAAGGGAAGGAAAGCTGTCTGTAACACAAATTGTGCCATCAGACACAACTTGCCTAGTTTTAATCATAAGAGATGATTTTTGAGTGGTCTTGGGAATCTCCAGAGGTCCCACCTGACTGGAAGCCGAGGAACATTGTCCCAGTTTTCAAGAAGGGCAAGAACCAGAACCCTGAAAACTACAGTCCTGTCAGTCTCACTGCAGGGCCTGGTAAAGTTATGAAGAAAATTATTTTGAGAAGTATTGAAAAACACCTGATAGACAACATCGGTCACAGCCAGCATGGCTTCATGAGACGAAAGTCCTGCTTCTCAAACCTGATTTCCTTCTATGACAAGGTAGACCACCTAGTTGATCAAGGGAAGCCAGCTAACGTAATCTGTTTGGATTTCAGTAAAGCTTTCGATACTGTCTCTCACAAGATCCTCCTGGACAAAATGTCCAGCACATAGCTGGATAAACACATAATGTAGTGGGTGAGCAATTGGCTCACGGGCTGATCACATGGGGTAATAGTGAATGGGGTAACATCACACTGCTCAGATTCCTTTTGTTGCTTGAATTCTTTGAGATCAATTAAAAAATTCATGTCTTTCAAATGGACTGATAATTAGTTAACAGTCTCTTCATTACAGGTCCCACAGGGAAGATTCATTTACAAGAAGCTCTGACCCTGTTGTCCTTGGGAAGATCTCGATAAGAAGTTACCAATGTTGAGGCCGAGGCAAACTTGTTCAGACTAAGACTATACAGACATTAAAGAAAAAACTGAAGTCCCTAGAGTATTCCTAACTAAACTACTAGAAGCACTACCACTACTTGAACACTCAGAATCATTTTATTTTCCAAGCATACACAGTCAGACAAATTGTTTTTTGATAGCACAGTTTGTGAGAAGAATCTTTAGTTACCTCTTGGGGAGTGTATTACTGGCTTTGTGCTCAGCGCCTTGTGGAAAGCAAATGGTAAGGCTGTGATTCAGCACTGTATAGTTTCATCATCTCACCAGCTACGCAGCTGCAATTTTCTGATTTCAAGGCATGTTTTCACCTGGGAATGGCAGCCAACTTCCCCACCCCCTCAATTGATTTTTGCTGTTTATTATGTCCCCTACTATAATAGCAAAAATATCTTACATAGCACTATAGTGAGAAGTAGAATACAAGCAGCACATCACTTTACCATGACCATAAAATGCAATGCAAGGCAGGTTTTATATTTCATTTGCTCTCAGAAGAATTTTATTAAGATAACAGGGTGAGGTTGTACACAGTCTCACATTTATAAAGATTTTAATCAACGTTCCTTACCTAAAACTGAAATCCAAAGATGCTATTGTAGTACATGACTCATCAGAGACAGATGTACACCACCTAGTTCAGGTACCCACAGGATTACTGTTGCACTAAGACAGAGTGGAGGACTTAGCTGCCTAGGACTAACTGGGTATGCTGTATTGCCAAAACAATTCCTTAAGACAGTTACACCATTACTGATTAACACAAAGCAAAAATTAAAGCTGCATGAGCTACAGTCATGCCATTTGATTGCACTGTCAAATGTATTTTAAAGTTTTGCAGATCCCTTGCTAATCACTGTATTGTCATGCATAAAATCCATGATTCTAACAACAACTGTTAACAGCAAGTGTTTAAGAGTCATTCATCACAGTCCTCTTCTCTTATTCATTCGGCTTCAGTTAGCCCAAGGAAACCTTTTTATGCCATCATTAAACAGATTAATCTATGCTCATGTCTTCTGATTGATAATGACATGCTTTCCTGCAATGACAGTTATGGAAACAGCTCACAAAGACAACCACCGTAAGTGTTGAGAGGGTCTTAATTCATAGGCCTTAATGCATATGTCAGTGGTAAGATTTTGGTGCTTCTGCCAGAAGCTCTGTATTGAGATATTTTTCAGCCTAATCTCCTTCGTTTCTTAAAGAAAAAGAGTACAAAAGGAGAGGCTACTATTTATAAAGATCTGAGAGTCCTGTTACTGTACAAAGTCTATACATGAAATTTCAGGGCCAGAAATGCTGGCATTTGTCCTTTCATTTCTATTTGGAACCAACCACTGTGAAAAGCAAAATGCCTCTACTAGCTCCTAAGTATTAACCTCACTGTGACATGTCACAAGGCAAAGCACTTTCTCCAAGTTTGCGTATTTTTGACTTTATAGGAGGGGGAAAAAAACTTTTTTTTTTTTTTTTCTCCCAGAGAAGCATGCTAAGAATATAGCAACAAGTGTAACACACAGAGAAATCACTTAATGCAAGAGAGGCCAAAAATTGCAAAAAAAATTAATATCCTGTTATTCCCATGTAGGAATTCAGTGGTCTGTGAGCCAAATTTGGTGCAAGTTTATGTGTCCTTGCCTTGGTTCTAGAGATTCAATCACTGTTACAGTGTGAAAAAGTCTGTGATAAAGCCAAGGAAAGTACTGGAAGCAAAGCACAGACAGAACTGTGGGAGTTAAAAGATTCTAGAAGAAAACTACTGACAGGGGAATGTGTAATACCCCATAGGAAAAGAAGTGACAAACTGGAGGGTAGCAAAGAAGCAACAAGGACAAATAGCTCATTCCCAGCCCAAATGATGATTGCACCTGAGGATTATTGGGTGTCTTATCACTGATGGGAATCGATCTATTGCTTAACCTCATAGCTCATTAGTCCTAATTATCTATCATGTGTGTCAACCAAAAAATGATCACTTTGTACTCTTGTGTATATTCTGCATTTGGGAATGCTCTGTGGTGATTCAGGGAATGCTGACTCCCAGGGGTTAGGGGAAAAACTTCCCCAGCTGCTCCTCCTGATCGGCCAGGTGGAAGAAGATGTCACAGTAAGTGGGTGCCTTTTCTGCAAATGGCATCTCCTTCTGGTGACAAGGTCTCAGAACTACAGAAACAAATATTTAGGTATTTCCTAAAGGTGCACAAGAGAATGTTCTATGACTTCCCACAGGAAATCTAATGCAGGTAAGGAACTCAGACCTTTTTCTGCCCACTCTTATCACAATTAACACTGCCAAAATGACTCTCCTTTAGTGACAGAGGATATCAGCTGACACGGGAAGAAGTACAAGTACAGATATCCACTGAGAATGTGCCAGTGGAAAGTTCTCTCATGAAAGATTTTTTTTTTTTCTATTGGCTGTCTACTTTTAGGCTGTTTTCATTCACTTATGTGATAAATATAACTTCACAGAACTGAAAATACTCTTGCATTAAAGTATGAATAAAAATACTCTGAATTAAAAGGCTTCTAATTATCAATATGAAATTAAAAGTTTGTCTGTGGATGTTGTCAACTATATTATGAAAATAGACATTTTCTATCATTAAAACCATGGATAAGCAAACTTTCTATGGATATGCAGAAAATTCTGAAACATTTTCAATAAATTATATTTCCTTAGGTGTCTCAGAGTTCAGCAATGAGGACTGACATTCTTGAAATCCTTTGTTCATTACTGCTTTCAGATTCTCAGTTTCAACAACCAGTTGTCAGACTCCTAGTGCCTGGGCTGGGGTGTCCAGGTCCTCCCATCTTTCAGGCAAGCTGGACACATGGGCATCCTCTGAAGGGGAGCCAGTTGGTACATGTACCTAAAGTTGCCCAGGGATGTTTGAACTGAAGGCGGTTCAGTCAACAGTGCTGTCACTCTTCAGCAGAAGTTGGAAAGTTTGAAGGGTTCCTGAGCATTGACTACATGGTTTCTTTTCTATTACAGTCCCAGTGCTTTCTCAGAGCTTGACAGTTTTGAAAACCTCTGAGGTTTCCAAATTTTCTATTATAGGAGGTAGAAATCCTCTGAGATTCTGATTTCGGTCAAGCTCTCAGGTTTCTGTACCCTTCCATGTGCATCCAAAGGCTCCAGCTATATCCCTAGACAAAGAGGAGCCAGCACCGATACATGCAGTCAGAGGAGCTTGGATCCATGTTTCACAGGGAAGATCTCCTTTTATGCAATGAATTTGTGAGCAAACCAGCTGAACAAATCAAAAAGAGACAGGGTGGGACCTACCAACTTTGGGTCATGGCTTGAGCTCATTTCTTAGCCCCTTTACAAAAAGACATCCTGACAGGAAGTTTTGTTGCTTTGCTTGACTGTAGGATCCCTCTGCTCTAGTTTGGGATCTGGACAGACTGGACTGACGGGCCAAGACAACAAGGTTCAACAAGGCAAAGTGTTGGGTCCTGCACTTGGGTCACAACAACCCCACTCAGTGCTACAAGCATGCAGAACAGTAACTGGAAAGTTTCCCAATGGAAAAGGACCTCGGGGCGCTGGTCAACAGTTGCTGAACATGATTCAACAGTATGTCCAGGTGTCCAATGGCATCCTGGCTTATATCAAAAATAGAAGGACCAGGGCAGTGATGTACTTGGCACTGGTGAGGACGGACCTCAAGTGCTCTGTCCAGTTCTGTGCCCCTCAGTACAAAAAAGACATTGAGGTGCTGGAGCAAGTCCAGAGAAGGGCAATGGTGCTGGTGAAGGGTTAGGAGCAAAAGTCTTACAACAAATGGCTGAGGGAGCTGGGGTTGTTTAGTGTGGAGGAAAGGAGGCTGAGGGAGGGAAGACCTAATCACTCTCTACAACAACCTGAAAGGAGGTTGTAATGAGGTGGGGGTTGCCATCTTCTCTCAGGTAACAAGCAACAGGACAAGAGGAAATGGCCTCCAGTTGTGCCAGGGTAGGTTTAGATTGGAAAAGTTTCTTCATGGAAAAGCATTGTCAAGCCCTGGAACAGGCTGCTCAAGGAAACGCTGCAGTTGCCATTCCTGGAGGCATTTAAAAGATGTGTAGATGTGGCACTTAGGGATGTAGTTTAGTGGGGGACTTGGCAGAGCTGGGTTAACAGTCTCTCTTAAGAGTCTTGTCCAATCTAAATGATCCTGTGATTCCAACAATGAATTAGGGAAGGGTACTTCAGAGGTCCTGGCAGGGCAGGCATAACATTGTCCTTGACTTTAAAGGGTCTCCTGGCTTGAAGAGGGATACAGGGCAGGTGTGTCCTGCACTGCTGATACCACGACTTCAGGAATGTAGGCAGTCCTGCAGTGTAATGGAAAAACCTGCTTACAATATCATGATGTGTTTTTTATCAGTATTTTGCAACAGAACATTATTTGCTTTGAAAAAACTTTTAGCTCACTCTAACTAACAGAAGCTATGCTTCCATAATATCATCCAACCACAGTAATCACTGCCAAAAGGAAAGAGAAAGCTTTTTAGAGCATAGTAGCTTAGCCACAACAATTTCCCAATTCCACTGGTGTTTGAGATCTAATGTATTGTTAACCCTACAGAGTGAGCTTTTTTGGTTTTTGTTCACGTGTGGTTTTTTGTTTGCTTTGTTGTTGTTGTTGTTTTTTTGGGTTATTTAACTGCATTTAACCACAAAAGGAGATGGAACTCTTTTTTTTTTTTTTGGTCTCTTTTTATTATTGTACTTTTGTCAACACCCACTATGGCCCTGTGACACTTGGCAAGGGTCAGTGTCTTCAAAATCAATAGCTAAATGCTTCTTGCCCTTCAAGTGTTTTAATGTCAAAGGTTTGACATTTATGATTAAAGATCAGCTTGAAAGGAAATCCCTATCTATGTCTGAAGACTTCTCTTATGTAACTGTATTTTTGAACGCACCTTTTTGACTGCATAAATTAAAAGGCTTCTGTGCACTTTTATAGACTTAATCAAAGCATTTAAATATAGAAGAATACAGTAATACTTTAGACTTATTCTATCTGTCCTTTAGAAAATTACTGTTATCTTCTTAATATACCTTTTTTGGCACATTTCTCCAGTACAATCACAGCTCTTGACTGGAAGCTTATAGCAATGGCCTCTGGTTAACTTGCAGTTATCTTACAAGCCAGATTTTTAAAAACAAAACCCTGAAACAACAACCAAACTTTTATTTATTTATTTATTGAAAGAATAATCTCCTGGATCTGATAGGCACTGTATTTTCCTCGAGGAAGCTTGATGGTTCCTCTTCATTATGGCTAAATGTGGTATTTTCTGTAAAGAATACAAGGCACCCTTTAGTATTATTTACTCTGTGCACTTTGATTCACATAATTTGGATAGATACTATCCAAAGAGAATACTTGTCTTATGGAGAAAACTTTGCAGATCTACAGCAGATGGAGCCAGGAAGAAAGTTGGCAAAGACTATTTCAAAGTTGTTTGTGTTTATTGCCTTTAGTTTAAGGAAGACTCTAAGGCATCTGTCTAAATTTAGATAACCTTGAATACATTTCTGTCTTGGTTCTTTCTCTCAGAAACTACTCAGAATAAGGTATTCCCTGGCCTTTGCTAGATGGATGGAGCCACAGTAAGGTATCACAGTAATGACAGGTGGAAATGTAAAGAAATCTGTGAACATGCCAGTACAAACCTCAAAGGACTTGGCCCACCTCATCCCAGAAACTGTAAAGAAACAACAGTAAAATTCATAACAACATGCAAGTTGCCATTGCAGATGTAGCTATAATGCTTCCAGGTTTTATTATTATCTCTGAAGGTCTAAATCTAAGGTTTTCTCATTCCCTGTGGAAGTGCCTACTGCCTTCTCTGCATGCTTTGGGTTAAACAGGTTGAATTTTCCTTGCTTTACTGCCCTGCCTCTCTCCCTTCTCCTCCTGCAAGACTGTTCTTGGAGAAAGCCCAGTGGCCTTCACTGCCAAGCGAGTCTGTGCAGTGTGCTGCTCTCCCTGCCCCATCGTAAAAGTGCTGTCTGAGCAAAAGTGGCAATCATATACAGCAGCACAGAATATGCTGAGTTGGAGGGGACCCACAAGGAACATCGAGTCCAGCTCCTGGCTCTGCACAGGACTATCCCAAAAAGTTAAACCATGTGCCTGAGAGTATCACCCATAATAAAAAATGAATATGATTATCTATAGAAATATCTGCAAACAGCAAGAACAAATCTGTGAAATAAGAGCTAGATCAACATACATATAATTCCAATATGAATCATGAATTTTTAGGAGAGAATAATATTTTGGGATTTTTTTTCTATAGACTACGAACTATCATCTAGTTCAACCCTTGGCTCAAAAGCGTAGTAGTAAATATACTACAGCCTTTTATGGTGCTTTATTAGACTAATGTATGCCTAAAATCTTGTGCCTGGAATATTCTGCTTCTTTTCATCTTGGCAAAAAATCTTGGAAAGGAGAAAAAGTAGTTCTAGGCAATATCCATGAAGGTATTTTAAAATATTAATTACTAGTAATTTCTAAGTTCTACTAATGTTGATATATTCAGCCAAAATAATGACTTTTACTGTCATTAAAATTATTTTAATAGAAAATGTCCTAATAAAACTCACATTATCTTTTTCCTTATAACTGTCTGTATTGATTATCAAAAGGAAGTTTTATACACTTTATTTTTCTTGGTTATCACAAATACAGTCATAAAAAGTGACTGACAAGTTTCAGTTAAGGGATACATTTAGTAAACTGTATGTGGAACAACATTAAATTATTTTTTCAGTCTTCACAGAGTAACTGTCTGCAAGTAAAAGTAATGCCTTTATTTACAATAGGAAAAAAAAAAAAGTTAGGTGGTAAAATGTGCAAAGCATCTAAAAGAAGGTCTCCACTCAGTGCCATTTCTACATGTCTTTTAAGTTACTGCAAAACAGTGTCACATCCTGTGAAGTATCTCTTTCCTGGTTTGATTTTTGGGCAATAAGGAGATACCAGAAGATGGAACATTGTTCTGAAGTGGTGATTTAAACAATCAAACTAGAAATAGTATGTACAAATGATGAACATTTGCACAAAACTATATATGCAATAAAAAGTGTGGCATGAAAAAAGATATTTTCTTCTTGTGAAACTATTGAAAGCCAGTCTCAAAAAACTGGAGTGGTCTGGCTGTTTCTGTGACAAAAGGGATCAAGACTGGTCTACTTATACCGGATTTATGAGATAAGGCAACAAATCATGTTCTGCAAAAGCTAAGACCTAGTCATCAGCAAACAAGTCATAATGGTTTATGAAAAAGGCATATACAAAATACACACAGCTGCCAGTAAATAACCTCTTCACTGAGCTGATGCTTTCGCTTTTCTAAATTACAAATTAGGGATTCATGGTCCTAATAAATACAATATACTACCGGTTAACAGCTCTCATGGAATTTTATGCCTCTGTAAGAGATTTATAGGTTTAAAATGAGGAACAATATAATGCAGGTGCTATTAAGTTCACTAAAAGCTATGTGTAAAAAAGGAAAAGCAAATCCTGTGCATCTTGTTTTATTAGAAAATACCAAAGCATTTTGTTAAAGTTTTTTCTCATTTACTGTTTTCTAAAAAAAAGTTCCTATTTCAAGACGACTTCTAAGCAGCATAATTAATGTGGTGGAGTTCACAAATTGCCTAATGAGTAGTGTGTTTAATGAATATTCTTTGAAACTTTATGGCTATTTTCTACACCCATTCAGCAACAGCAGTTGCTGAACTGCAACAAGAGTTTTGAGCACTTGTTGCAGATGTTTTCAACCATTTTCTGCCAAATGCAAATTCACTTCTTGAGTGATTGAATTATCAATGCCAATTTTAGCTGATACTACTGTTAAAAGATTAATGGCCTAAAAGAAGAATCAGATTACTACTTGCATTCTATTAACATCACTTTAGGAACACTCAATCCCCTTCCACTTGAACAGCATGCTTTTTAAGAACAATACGGCATGGTTAAATAGATTCAGCCTTCTTACAATACCATTGCAAACAAAGTATCTAAAGCTGCGGTGGGTTGCCCCTGGCTGGACGCCAGGCACCCACCAAAGCTGCTCTATCACTTCCTTCCGTAACTGGACAAGGGAGAGAAAATACAACAAAGAGTTTATGGGTTGAGATAAGGACAGGGAGAGATCAGTCACTGATTTCCATCACAGGCGAAATAGACTCCCCTTATAGTAACTGATTTTGCTAGTAAAAAGAATCAGAGCAGGATAATGAGAAGTAAAATAAATCTTAAAAACACCTTTCCCCCATCTCTTGTTTCTTCCCAGCTCTACCTCCTCCTCCCCCAGCAGTGATGGGAGATTGGGAATGGGTGCTACAGTCAGTTCATCACACGTCGTTTCTGCCACTGCTCAGGGAGAGGTGTCCTTCCCTGGCTCCAGCGCGGAGTTCCTCCCACAGGACACAGTACTCCGTGAACTCTTCCACTGTGAGTCCATCTCACAGTCAACAGCTCTCCATCAATTGCTCCAACGTGGGTCACTCTTCCATGGGGTGCAGTCCTTCAGGTACAGGCTGCTCCAGCATGGATCCCCCACAGGGCCACAAGTCCTACCAGGACCCTACCCTGCTCCATCATGGGCTTCCTATGGGGTCACAGCCCTCTTTTGGCCATCTACCTGCTCTGGTGTGGGCCTCCTCAATGGGCTGCAGGTGGATCTCTGCAACCCTGTGGTCCTCCATGGGCTGCAGGAGCACAGCTGCCTCCCCATGGTCTTCACCACGGGCTGCAGGGGAACCTCAGCTCCAGCGCCTGGGGCAGCTCCTGCTCCTCCTTCTCCACTGACCTTGGTGTCTGCAGGGCTGTTCCTCTCACGTATTCCCACTCCCCTCTTCTCTGGCCACAATCACATCTGCGCAATAACTCTCTTTTCCTTCTTAAATATGCCATTACAGAGACATTACTAGCTGACTGGCTCAGCTTTGGCCAGTGGCAGGTCTGTCCTGGAGCCAGTCGGCATGGGCTCTACCAGACATGGGGGAAGCTTCCGGCAGTTTCTCAGAGAAGCCACCTCTGCAGCCTCTGAGCTACCGAAACCTGGCCTTACAAACCCAACACAAAAGCTAAAATTCTGTCTTAATGGAGTTATAATCTAAAATTAATACTGCATGGTCTCATGAAAAAGTCCTAAACCTTTTGTTACTCAAAAAATAGTAAAAACAAGTCACAAAACAGCCATCTAGGCTACTCCTGGGTGTCATTTTATAATTCACTATTATCTGATAATTTGTAAAGTAACTACCTCAGGATAACACTCTTTCCTAAAAAATGGCAAGCTACCAACAATGTTCAAAATAATCTCTGAAATAATGATCATGATGATGATGAAAATGATAAATTTTGCAATAACTTCTGCACCTAAAATTTCCAATAAGCTTTATGGGATGACTTGCACACCTTAAGTTCCTCATTCATGAATACTGGAAGAAATAAAATTCAGCAGCACAAGCTTTTATTGATCTGTGGGATTTAAATTTACAATTGGATTATTACTGATCATTTACTGATTATTGAATTATTCATTTTCTTCTCTTATTGTTCCTAAAATATAGCAAGATTTGTGTATGATCATGAGCTCCATGCTCATGGTTTGGATAAATAGGCTCTAAAATGAATGAAACTTACTGGCTTATAATTGAAGTTTTATTTGGGATACAGTGAAGTAGCATAATTCATGTATCACATTATTATAGTCCTTGCTTCAACCTTTCCTTATCATAACCTAAAAATGTGCGACTACTTATCACTACTTTATGGTGATAAATTCATTTGAGACAACTTTAGTGTATCAGCATCTAAGATAACTAAGAGCACAGCAAATTAAGCACCTTCACCATTCTCTTCATTGAAGTGGTACTTAAAGCAAGATTCCGAGCAGGAAACTGAAAATCTTCTGCAATGAAGAGTTGAAGTTCCTATGATAATCTGAAACTATTATTATTATTACTATTACTACTAACACAAAATTTTGTTAAAAAGATTATAAAACTGGTAATCATACAATAATAAAGACTTAGGCATATGTGCTATTGACATATTGACAGAATATTGTAAGGTCCCACAAAAATAATTCTAAGTTGATTAGCAGCATACTAGAGCCATGAAGATGAAATAAATAATACAAAAATAATTTTGAAGCTTTAACAAATCTGTCTCCTTCAAGAATGAATTCTAGAGTGAAGATATGAACTGAGCTCTCTGTGTTTTTAGAGGCAGATGCTGCATAATCCATGTCAAGCTGTGAGTACAGACGTTGAAAAGGGAAGCAGCAAGCAGTGATTTAATGCTAATTTGATGCATCATTCAGAGTTGAGACACCATCTAAGACTTGTTTGATGAGATATATTCCAAATACAAAATGATCAAACTGTAATTGTGTCAGTTATTTTACAAGCAAATCAGGTCTCTGAATGTTGCAAAATTTCCTTTACAAGGGGCTCTATCATCAGAATGGATTAATTAGATGAAAAGTGGAAGTACTACATCGAGCGACATCCACACTGGTGAAAGTGGGATTGATCAAAGAAATATAATAGAATCACATTGTCCTTGAGTGACTACATCTTATTTTTTAAATGTTCCTGTAGCATGGCATGATCATTTTTGCACTTTAATTCTGCTGCTTAGAATGAGCAAAGGTCATCTATTTCATTGTATGGAGTCAAGCTAATATAATCTTCAGTTCTGATCTGCCTAAATTGCCCTTTTCCAAGTTTGAATGATCTCCCAATCCTCCAAAAGAAAATCCAGTCAAACTTCTCATATTTTCCTTACTTATCCACACACTCAGTGCATAAGTTTGCATAACTATGAGGCTCAACTGTGACCCAGGATTGGACTGCAACCCTTAGATAGTCTCAGTTTGATTTCAGATAGTGTAATTAAATTGTCAAACAAAGGTCTAGTGCTTTTGAAATATGAGAAGGAAAGGGGGACTGAAAGAAAGGGAAATGAAACGAGAGAGACAGTCAAATTGTATTAATAATGAGGGTATAAATAATGTAACATTTGCCCAGAAAGAACCATGTCATTGCTATTTTAATTTTCATAAGCTCTCAACTAAAATAGACTATTAAAGCAAATCATGCTAATTCTTCAGACAGAACAAAACCTCACATTATCTCAGATATTTTGAACTGAAATAATGTCACCAATACCGACACCTGAATAAATGCACCAATAATGTCACCAAAAATGCTTGATTCTCCCTGTTACAGGAGAATCAAGTTTGAGAAATATGAAGTGCAGGATCAAGTGGGTAGCTTCTCCTTCAAAAGAGGGAGAGTAATGTGAGTATGAGGTTGACTATGCTATGTGTTTTGGGGCTACAAATCAGCCCCTCTTGTTAGCAGTTTTGTGGTTAAGCCAGGTATGCAAGCAAAACCATCTTCTGATCTTCTATATGTTCCTAATTCAGACGTGATTCTTAAGAAAGTATGATCCAGTGTCAGACTGAATGGTTTGAATATTGAGGAAGCTTTTTACAGTTGCAGATCACCAGCAAACAAAAGCTGAACTTCCTGCAGGTTGACTCTGCAGCACACACACAGACACATGCACCCCCCACCCACTGCGGCTGGTAGTTCTGCTTTCAAGATTTTGCCCAGTGTTGTATAGCTTTGCTGTGAATGCAACACATTGGTATTTTTTTCACAGAACCCTTGATTCCACAGCAGCTCTGAAGAGGTTATGTCGATTAGCATATTTTTTTTCATGCCAAAACCCACCCAAAGGATAAGAGAAAGGAGCTCATATAGCTGCATACGGGTGATAAACCAAGCATATGGAGTGTGAAAAAGAAAAGTGGAATCATTGAAGAGCTAACAGATAACTCTTCATACAAAGTTTAGCCTTTTTATTTGAAACACTGAAAAGTAAAAAATGTGGTTCTATTTTTCTATGTAGCATTCCAGACTTCTGCAATTCATTTAAACAATCTCATGCAGGTATTTCTACTTAAGTGACTGATGCTTGTGCACTTATAACTGTACTGCTAATTGTCAGTGTACCACAGTAGCAAAAACAAATACATACAACTTTAGATATATGATACATGGAAAGTCTTCATATACAGTCTTCCTTATTCATATGGTCCTACATGTATATGCCTTCAATCTTCAGAACTGACGATACAGTGTCACTGAATATCAACATACAAAGATTACATACGTGCTGTTGTCCTAGTTTCAGTATTTTGCAGCTGCAGAGACCTTCAGGGGACAAATTTACCTAGGATGCTTCACTCACAAAATAAGCTAAAATGCTTTTTAGTTTCATCAAGGATTGATGAGAAAAAAAAGATATTTTTTTTCTCAGTACATTGCCTTTTTTTTACTGAGCAGTATTTGATGTAAAAAGAGTATTCTGGTCTGTATCTTCAGTTCAATTCTGTAGAACAGACTTCAGATACAATGATTGGCAGGACTCACGAGGCTGGAAACCTCTTTCTCTTACCAGTTTTCAAAATCTGTAACTTTGTGAGACCTCTTCTGCACAAATATTTTCCGTATGCATTTTGATTCTTATGCCACTTTGGAAAAGCTGCCTTTCTGACTCATAGTGCTGTTTCCCTTTTTCTTTCAAAAAACAGCCAACAGTTTGTATATTCACTTGGGATCAGTCTGCAATTCATTCTAAGCAATACATTTAAATGATAAGGAGATCTGACCATTTTCAATTCTTTTTCAACGTTTTTTACATCTAACTAAAATGAGCTGTGTATTAAAGTGGTAGTCTACTGGGCTCACCTCTATCCATGTTACGCATCTTATAAATATTCAAGAACTTGTTTTGATGTTGAAAATTATTTTATTGTTTTTGTGTTATCTCATTGTCCTTGAAACAAAAGAGTGTATTGTACTTGGAAAGTTTTCATACATTGTCTACCTAAAATATCATATTTATTACACATCAGAAGACCTGGATGATTTTAATTTAATTGACAGGTAATTCTCAGAAGTGTGGAGACAAAAGATTATTTAGGGTTTTTTTTTTTAAATAGAATCTTAAACTATAAGCTTACATCTACACAGAGCAAAGTGCAAAGATTCATCTCAAAGAACTTTTGTCAAGAGCAGAAATGCAAGAAAGTACAGGCTAATACTGGTCCATATGTAGTTAAAAACAAAAAAAATAAATTAGAAAGTCTA
>VWZG01003921.1:224188-265387 GCA_013396735.1 Grallaria varia | reverse complement strand
GGAAAGGGGGACTGAAAGAAAGGGAAATGAAACGAGAGAGACAGTCAAATTGTATTAATAATGAGGGTATAAATAATGTAACATTTGCCCAGAAAGAACCATGTCATTGCTATTTTAATTTTCATAAGCTCTCAACTAAAATAGACTATTAAAGCAAATCATGCTAATTCTTCAGACAGAACAAAACCTCACATTATCTCAGATATTTTGAACTGAAATAATGTCACCAATACCGACACCTGAATAAATGCACCAATAATGTCACCAAAAATGCTTGATTCTCCCTGTTACAGGAGAATCAAGTTTGAGAAATATGAAGTGCAGGATCAAGTGGGTAGCTTCTCCTTCAAAAGAGGGAGAGTAATGTGAGTATGAGGTTGACTATGCTATGTGTTTTGGGGCTACAAATCAGCCCCTCTTGTTAGCAGTTTTGTGGTTAAGCCAGGTATGCAAGCAAAACCATCTTCTGATCTTCTATATGTTCCTAATTCAGACGTGATTCTTAAGAAAGTATGATCCAGTGTCAGACTGAATGGTTTGAATATTGAGGAAGCTTTTTACAGTTGCAGATCACCAGCAAACAAAAGCTGAACTTCCTGCAGGTTGACTCTGCAGCACACACACAGACACATGCACCCCCCACCCACTGCGGCTGGTAGTTCTGCTTTCAAGATTTTGCCCAGTGTTGTATAGCTTTGCTGTGAATGCAACACATTGGTATTTTTTTCACAGAACCCTTGATTCCACAGCAGCTCTGAAGAGGTTATGTCGATTAGCATATTTTTTTTCATGCCAAAACCCACCCAAAGGATAAGAGAAAGGAGCTCATATAGCTGCATACGGGTGATAAACCAAGCATATGGAGTGTGAAAAAGAAAAGTGGAATCATTGAAGAGCTAACAGATAACTCTTCATACAAAGTTTAGCCTTTTTATTTGAAACACTGAAAAGTAAAAAATGTGGTTCTATTTTTCTATGTAGCATTCCAGACTTCTGCAATTCATTTAAACAATCTCATGCAGGTATTTCTACTTAAGTGACTGATGCTTGTGCACTTATAACTGTACTGCTAATTGTCAGTGTACCACAGTAGCAAAAACAAATACATACAACTTTAGATATATGATACATGGAAAGTCTTCATATACAGTCTTCCTTATTCATATGGTCCTACATGTATATGCCTTCAATCTTCAGAACTGACGATACAGTGTCACTGAATATCAACATACAAAGATTACATACGTGCTGTTGTCCTAGTTTCAGTATTTTGCAGCTGCAGAGACCTTCAGGGGACAAATTTACCTAGGATGCTTCACTCACAAAATAAGCTAAAATGCTTTTTAGTTTCATCAAGGATTGATGAGAAAAAAAAGATATTTTTTTTCTCAGTACATTGCCTTTTTTTTACTGAGCAGTATTTGATGTAAAAAGAGTATTCTGGTCTGTATCTTCAGTTCAATTCTGTAGAACAGACTTCAGATACAATGATTGGCAGGACTCACGAGGCTGGAAACCTCTTTCTCTTACCAGTTTTCAAAATCTGTAACTTTGTGAGACCTCTTCTGCACAAATATTTTCCGTATGCATTTTGATTCTTATGCCACTTTGGAAAAGCTGCCTTTCTGACTCATAGTGCTGTTTCCCTTTTTCTTTCAAAAAACAGCCAACAGTTTGTATATTCACTTGGGATCAGTCTGCAATTCATTCTAAGCAATACATTTAAATGATAAGGAGATCTGACCATTTTCAATTCTTTTTCAACGTTTTTTACATCTAACTAAAATGAGCTGTGTATTAAAGTGGTAGTCTACTGGGCTCACCTCTATCCATGTTACGCATCTTATAAATATTCAAGAACTTGTTTTGATGTTGAAAATTATTTTATTGTTTTTGTGTTATCTCATTGTCCTTGAAACAAAAGAGTGTATTGTACTTGGAAAGTTTTCATACATTGTCTACCTAAAATATCATATTTATTACACATCAGAAGACCTGGATGATTTTAATTTAATTGACAGGTAATTCTCAGAAGTGTGGAGACAAAAGATTATTTAGGGTTTTTTTTTTAAATAGAATCTTAAACTATAAGCTTACATCTACACAGAGCAAAGTGCAAAGATTCATCTCAAAGAACTTTTGTCAAGAGCAGAAATGCAAGAAAGTACAGGCTAATACTGGTCCATATGTAGTTAAAAACAAAAAAAATAAATTAGAAAGTCTAAGATATTTCCAGTGTATTAAAATCGGGTATTTAAATTATAATTTTTTAAAATAGTAAAAGAGAAGTAAAACCCCCAATAAATTTTCAATACAATTTCCTTCGGACGCTTAAATGCATTACAATAAGTCAGTTTAGGTTTGTATTTACTGCAAATTTCTGCAGTGGCAGGAGGAATTTGATAAACATGCAGGAAGAAAGGAATAGTAGGGGAAAAAAGAGCCCCTAAATACACTGAAATTTCAATTTAAAAAACACAAAACATGCTATCAACAAAGATGCTAATGAGGAACTATTCATTCTACTTCTTTTAAAGCATATCTAAAAAGAAACATATATTGCCGAGCTTGAATATACAGCACTTAGAAGGTTATGATTTCATTTCTCAATGGTTTGGGAGCCTATACAATCTGGGATATCCTTGATTACATTTTTTCTCTGTGAACACTCTCAACATACACTCAAACAGTTGCAACTTCTGCTAGTTAGAAGAAGAACAAGAAAATTTCCATAAATATTGTTGTTTGGGGAACCCCATACAGTTTCAGAAGTTCCCAAAGCTTCCTTGACATTTCTTTCCTGAACTGGGAATCCTACTAGATGTTACTAACTACTAAATTTTGTCTCAGTGATTACAGAGAAAAAACACATTTTGACAATCAGTTCTGTAAAAAATATCGAAGTTAAGAAACATTTTTCTTTTCACTTATTTCTCCCTGTAAATTCAATGTGTTAACCTTGATATAAAGCTTAGCAGAAAAACAGTTAGAATTACACAGAAATGAGTAAATTCATTTTGGGAGATCTTGCTCTTTCTCAGGAATTAGGTGATTGTTCATGTGCTTATTTACATTGGCATTGTAAGAATACAGAATGACAAATGTCAAAATTTAATGTGAGTAAATTTGCACAACAAATGCAAAGTACTGGCATCTGGGAGAAACCTACATATGCTTTTCTTTCAATTCCTAGGCGCTTACACGCAAACCTGGGTATTCTCAGAAAAACAGAAAGTTCTATCAGTAGTAAACTGTTGACATTTCCTCAGCACAGTGGTGCATAGCTGGCTTGTCATCTAACAGTATAGGAGGAAAGACTGAATGCCAAAAATCTATTTATTCAGTGGATGATAAAAAAAAAAAGAAAAAAGACAACACCATAAGGTGAATATATTTGTGACAATAAATAGCATTGTACTGACATGTTTAAATTTTGGTCCTAAAGGATGTAATCACTGTTGGGCAATATAGGATAAATTGTATAAATGAAAATGCTAGAAGGAAAGAAAGATACATTGGAAAAACATCAAAAAAATCATTCCTCCCAAAGAAATAAATTTAAAGTAGATGTACTTTACTAAATCCAATGGAAATATAAAAAAGCCCTCTTGAGACTTGCGTGAAACTATATTTAGATAGTCATAAAAAATTGAGAATATTCTGCCTTTGTTCATCTGCAATAAGCTTCATTATAAATAACTTTTTTTTCCATTTATTTTGCTAAATTTGGTAATCTAATTAAATAAGTTAGTTAAGGTGGCTTCACAGGTTGCTTCTCTGATTTAACTTTTCCTATTAAAAAAAAATCAAGGCAAATATAGAAATTTTGGGTGTGAAGTTCTTCTACTTAGTGCAACAGTACTCCCAAGTCAGATCTCTTATTGATATTGTTTAAGTTATTCTATTTAACTTGCATTTCCTTAACAGATGTGAAGCAAAGTTTGCTTCTGTTAAAGTCAATGGTACTTTGCCACTGAGTGCCAACACCAAAAATAAGAATTAGAGAGTAACTTAAAACAATTGCTGAGAAATATTTGAAATTATTTCTATTTTATAATTCATTTGTACATGGTCATTATTTTCTATTAAATATCTTATTTCTTTTTTAAAAGCTTAATAACTTCATCTTACTTTATGCAAAACATGGTAATTTGTAGATGTTGACTGACACTACTATACAGAAAAAAGAAAGTCCCATGTGAAATTACTTTTTTAAACCTTGGCTTGAAATAGTATGCATGATGAAATATTAAAATGTTACCTCATAGCTTGTAAGTACTTCTCACTGTCAATACTACATAAAGCTATATTTCTTTATAGGAGACTTTCTTATGCTAGAACAGTGCAGAGAAGTTTGCACTTAGTACTTGATTAAAAATTAAATGTTCTTATCCACAAATTTGTACAATCCCAACATAAGCCAACAGACCTCTGTTGTCATGGCTTAGAATTTTGGTTTGAGTGTGTTGAGTTTGAATGAGGGAACTTCACAGCCACACTCTGCAAAATGCTCGAGGAACTATTTTTATTTTTTTTTTTGTAGACTTTTTTGAAAATTTATGAATAACTGTATAATTAACTTCTGCACATTTAGGAATTGTCAACAAAAAGTTTGTGAAATATTAAGATTGCTACAGCAATATTTTAAAATTAAAACCATACGAGACATTCTAAAACTAATTTATATAGCTATCAGTAACCTCCTAAAATCTCCTTCTCTGCCTCCCAAGAAATAAAATACCATCCATGTTAGCCAAAGGTATTGTGTAAGTGTTCTTCCTGATTATTGATTATTAGCTACAAATAAATCATGACATGTAATATATGATGAAAGACTTTTAAAAAAACCCTCCACTGGATGAGAAAAAAAAGTACCTTGGACAGTATAACAAACTGTGATTTTACACATTTTACTACATAAGTTATCAACATATGTTGGCACTGGCTATTAACTTAGGGAATAAAATATATCTCTTATTGCAGAAACAGTCTCTGGGAACCTGCATATTTAATACTTTCTTTGCAATATGACATTTCCTCTTTATGAGGCATGTTTCTGCACTGTCTTAAAAAAGTTAACTAAGAGAAAAAGCATTTTTTTAAGCAGCATACATATAGAAAGCATATTTTCACAACCCTCAGGTTTGTGCTTTGATTTTTCAGGTAAAAGAGAATGTTTCACAAGCTTAGGAGTTGAATGTTCTACCTGACATTTGCCCAATTCTGTACTGCATGTAGAATTCACCAGTAAATAGTGCCATTGGTTTCATATGGGGGCACTAGAAAAAAGAAAAAAAACAAAACAGAAACAAAACCAAACAAAAAACCCCCCAAACCAAACCAAACCACATCACACCAAACAAAAAAAAACACCCCAGACCAAAACAACAACACCCACCCAAAAAATATTGCAAAATACTGTGGGTTTTTTTTTTTTTGGTTTTTTTTTCCTGGCCCAGTTCTAAGTGCATGTAGAAAAAGGACAAACTAAAAAATCCCTTCTCAGAACTACATCCGAACAATTCTTTCCTACATGGTCTATGATAAGGGTTCAGAATATACATGTATGATAATCATGGTAAGTTTCATCTACACTTCTAACAGATTCTTCAGATTATTTGCTATTTCATTGTGGCTCAATGCACATATTTTTCTGAGAACAATGATATATATACACTTTTTTTCAGAGCATCAAAATTGCTGTATTAGTTGAGATTAGTGCATTGAAATCCTCAGTTTATATCAAGAGATAAAATAATAACCTCCTGTCATTTGGTTTAACCCCAGCCAGCAAGTACATACCAAGCAGCTGCTCACTCTTTCTCCCACCAGTGAGCATGGGGAGAGAACAGGAAGGGTAAAAGCTAGAAAACTAGTGCGTTTGAGATAAAGACAGTTTAAAAGGAAAAGGTAAAGTCACACATGCAAGCAAAGCAAAACAAGGAATTAATTCACTGCTTCCCACGGGCAGGCCACTGCTCAGCTTCCTCCAGGAGAGCAGGACCCCACCATGTGTAATGGTTACTTGGGAAGACAAATGCCATCACTCCATATGTTCTCCTTCTTCCTTCTTGGCCCCCACTTTATATACTGAGCATGATGTCATATGGTCCGGAATTTGCCTCTGGTCAATTTGGGTCACCTGTCCCAGCTGTGCCTCCTCCCAGCTTCTCATGCAACCCCAGTCTCCTTAACAGCACGGCAGTATGAAAAGCAGAGGCAGCCTTGGCTCTGTGCAATCCCTGCTCAGCAGTAACAAAAACATCTCTATATTATCAACACTGTGTTCAGCACAAAATACAAAACATGGTCCCATACTAGCCACAATGCAGAAAATTAACTCTACCCCAACTAAAAACAGCACATCTCCCTAAACCCAAGAGAAAGCTAAGCCTGCAAGAAGCAATTATGTGCAAATTTCCTTTGGCTGTGTCCAGTGTATTGGAGAATATAAGTTACCAACTCAGACAATTAATTTTTTTAAAATCACACACAGCAGAGTAACAGTTACAAATGAAAAAATAAACATAGCCTTTTATGAATGGCAGGGAAGCAGTAGTATTGTAAAAAACATCACTATCTGTGGTGATATGCTTAATATAGTATTGTAGAAACAGTTTCCATGTTCGAAAGAGACCTTTCCCTATTTCTTAGCTGGACCCATAGGCCACTAAAACTTCTCCAATAAGCTTCATTCATGCTTTGAATGAAGGACATTTGTCTAGGAACAGGACAGCTGAACTTGAGTTACAAGCCTTTAACACTGATCCCCACTCTTCAGAAATCCCTGAGAGCGCAGATTTGCTGTGTTAATACTGTTTTTAAAAGACACATCACTTGTGGCCTGAAGAGGTCAAGGAGGAGCCAAAAGAAATGTGTAGGCAGGCTCAAATGTGTTTTCACATGGATTGTTCACTACCTCTGATGTGCATATTTTCCACTGGTACAAATGCAGTGGACTTCAACTTGATTTATTTTTCTGATTTACAGTAAGGAAATTCACATCTAGTTTTCATAATGAGCTCCACACATACCATTGGCAGGTCTACAAAGAGATTTTGCACAGTGTTTTAAGCTTTTTTAGTTAATTTTAGTTAATAAAAATACTTTTCTGTGTCACTTATTTCACATTGCAAAAGACCAGTCTTTATTTATGGAATATCATTATTGACACACTTGTATTTACAAGCACAGGAAGAACCTTAAGTTTTGGGGGATTTTGGCAGCAATTGAGCTAATGGTGTTTAACTTTATAATATCTTTGAACTATACAGTAAATCTCAATTATGAATGCCTCATATGGATTTCAGGGATTTAAAGGACTGTAAGCTAAATGGTTTGCCGTTATTTATAAATTTTCCATGAGACTTTTTTTACATGCATCTTGCTGTTTTGGGGATGCTGAACTAAACCAAATAGATTTGCACAGTCATTTAACTCTTCCCATCAATAAGTGCTCTTCAGAACAACAGGAAATTTGCTTTTATCAATATCCAAATCAGTCTGTATATTACGAGCACTATTTCTTTTGCATCCAGTCTTTTATTGTAATCTTCTACTTCAGCAGATGATGATATCATAGATGTAACCTAAATTCCTCTTTGGTCACAGAAATCTGCATGTGTTGAGGGATGTGTCGATGTATACTTATACATGTGTGTGAGCCTCTGTGTGTCTGTGTGTGTGTTACCATGTATATGTGTATATTCTCTAATGAAACTAAGAGTTCACATGTAAGTTTCTGGGAATTTTATCATTGTGGTTTTTAAATTAGCCTGAAATTTGTAAATTTTCTAGTAGAAGGAGGCAGAAAACTGAAGCAAACCCAGTCCATTAAACACTGCTTCCAGAGGATAATCAGTTCACCATATCATCAATTTTTCATTTCCACTATTAAAAGTCTGTAGGTCTAATAAGGGCAATAATAAGCACATTGAAAAATACTTGCTTATCATATGTTTTTCATATGTTAATAAAAGAACAGAATGTAATTTCATGAAGGATTCAAGCTCATTGCCAATTACTTTTCTGTACCGATACTGTCAAAAGTTAATTTGAGTTACAGAATTTTGACTATCAAAAAGATTAACTAATAGTATTAGAGTCTCAAAAGTACTTGCGAGACAAACAGAACTACATGAAATATATTTAAAAAGACTTGATAGCTCATTACCAAAACCATTTCTCCCTACCCAACAGAAAATTATCCTGGCAGTATTTTAGTACTCAGCTTAAATAGCAAAATTTAAATTATATCAGCACTTCAAATTACCAGCTGCAACTGACAGTGGACTTTGTTAAACTACATCAAACCCAAGTTTCATACTACTGACATGGGGCTTACCCTTCAAAAGACTGATTAGAGCTTTTGGGTTGGGTTTTTTTTCAGTAAGATTTAATAGCCTTAAATTTAAAAAGGAGCTCATCTAAAATAGATCTAATTAAAAAAAAAAATAGGTCCTTCATTTTCAACTTTTTTTTACAGAAGAAACAATTTCCCAAGGTACCGGACATATCTTTCACTATTATGATTTTATGTGGATTTTTTTCTCCCCAATAATGTATTTTTCAAGCAGTGGAAAACAATTAGTGCAGATGATTGGTTTGTTTTATAGTTCTCAACTGGAAGCTCCAACAAATTAGTCAGAAGACCTTTTTAGGGCTTTTTTTTTTTTTTTTTTTCACTTAAATGATTTGACTTCATTTTTTCTCTCCTTTCTAGTTCTTTGACCTTCCTGTGTGAGACCACTGAAAAAACAGCTCAAGAGTAAAACATGTCTCACAAAACGTTAAAGGCCAAACTATCCACTCTCCCCTTCTCATTAGCAGTATGTTAACCTGAAACCTGCATGGCAGGTTCCCAACTAGTCTTTATTCCATTTAAATGGAAACAAAGATTTCTTGAAAGTTTAACATCAGCATTTTATCTCTAGAGTGTCTACAGAATATCAGATATATCAAAGATCACACTGTAATGTGGGAACCCTGGGGGTTTTTATTTGGTAGCTGAATAAGATAAATAATAATTTTCCTTCCTTCCTTCATTTTATTGCTCTGATTTTTTTTTTCCATAGCATAAATGATTCCCAGACTAGATCAACTCTGTCATGCAGTTTTCACTGACCTACATACCTTCTTTTACTGAAGTACATGTTTGCCAACGACAACAATAATAATCATAATCATTGTTCAGGTGTAGGACAAATTGTAATCCAGCATATTTCACTGAGTATTTGGCATTTGTGAGCTTTTAATTTCTAATTCTTTGCCACAGAAAACTGGAAATACAGTTGTCCAGTCCCAGTAATATTGTGATCATTTTTAGGTATCTCATTCACATAAACGTGCATTAAACCCCAAGAATTTCTTAATTTCCAGTGATTCATCACTTGCTCTTTTCTTGATAACCACAAATGATAATGTTCCTAATCTGACTCCTGTATGAAAGGTTTGTATTGGTATATAGAAAAGTAGGAATATGGAAATTTGGTTTATTTTCATTAATGAGGGAGTTTATCTCTTGGCACAGTATGCCAAGCAAGTAACTCCCGCTGAAAGAGTCGAAAAATGAGGATACTCTGTGAAGTTTGAAATAAAATGTTCTTTTAAAATGATACCTGAAGGCTACTATTCTTAAACTTGCTAACAATAAAAACTGAGATTTTCACCACAGAAACATTACTGTAACAATTAAAAATATTACTAATTACAACTTTTTTTTTTTCCCTAATTTGTATTACAGTTTGAAACCCTTTCAGTTATTGCTTAAATCTTAGGTATTTGACACAGCAATTATCATCAAACTTTCAACTTCCTGCTGTTCCCGTATTTAGAACAAAGCTACAACCCTGTGTGTTTCAAATCTCCTATGTATTGTAAAATGGGAATTTCAAACTAATAATTTCCTTTCCAACGTTTAATTAAAAAGTTTGCTTGAATCACCACAACGGAGATGTAATAAGGCTGTGCAACAAAGTATTAAGAGTAAGAAACATTCATCAACACTAATCACTTGCAGTAAATTTTTTGTCAGCTGTGAGCATGGCATGAAATACTGTAGTGGGTAGGAACAAAACAAGCTGTGACTGCAGGGCTTGGAGGCTCATCTGCTGATCATGTCAGCGAGCCCATCTGCTAGCGGGCCGGTTTGGAACTGCTCGCCGATGCTGCTGTGAAGTGTCATAACTACGCCGAGACCTGCACGGCACTGCTGCACTTCCAAAACAGTGGTGAAAGATCAGATACATGTCACTCCGTTTAGTCCTGCAGCTTGCTGCTGCTGGTTTTCTAAATAAAACGCTATGATAGTAGTAAATTATTTCATGATTTTGAGTGCTGGCAATGCTTCAAGTTTTGCTGCAAACTCGACCCTACTGAAAGGCATTTTAAAAATAATTAAATAAACACAAAAGTTCGAAAAGATAAAAAATCTGACTCTG
Source organism: Grallaria varia (assembly GCA_013396735.1). NCBI lineage: Eukaryota > Metazoa > Chordata > Aves > Passeriformes > Formicariidae > Grallaria > Grallaria varia. The sequence goes on along the minus strand of VWZG01003921.1, from coordinate 254,948 downwards.
TGTCAAGAGTGTTCTTGCTTGATAGGAAATCAAAACGAAACTCGTCTATTCAGTTTCATGTCTAGATTTTGTAAGCATTTTGTATTTCTGAGGCAATGAAAAATATAATTTAGACTAATTATTCTTGACATTTCGGAATTATGAAAATACTGAACTTCAAAAGAAATTTTACTTATGCATACACCATGTGGTAGCTTTAATGAGGATGAATGTGTAATTGTACAACACAATAACTTCATAATTATTTTATAATTAAAAGATTTACTCCTCTGATTACTTGCATTTATGGTTAACACATAATTTGATGTAATATAATTGATACTATAGAATAACAGAAACTGAAAAAAAGAATGTTGACATGTAGATAAAATAAAAAAAAACTAAAATATGTATTTGGAACTGCACTGCTTTTTGAAAAAAAATTACTTTCAGTGGTTACTCTAAGATTTGCACAGGTCATGCAAATGCTGAAGATTTTATTTAAAGTCTTTTTTCATTCGGTGAGATAATTCCTTCATTATATCATAAAGTTCTCTTATTATTATCAGACAAAGTTAGGCTACCCCCTCACTGACTCTCTATTCTTTTGCCATCCTCTAGCCCTCGAAACACTTGAGCTGTCCGTCTAAGATGACAGCTTGACTATTACAAGTAGATTTTTCCCATTTCAAGAGTAGGGAAAAAAGGCAGCCATTGTGCACAGGCCCCCTTGAAACAGGTATTTCAAAGGGAAAGACCTAGTCTTCACATCACTCTGCTGTTGGGACATTTTGGCATTGTGACAGCAAATGCTGCTCCTCTGTGTGACACTTTTGGACAGTGAACATGTGCCCATTAAGGAAGGGTTCTGCCCCTACTGAGGTGCTATTCTATATCCCGAAGTAGGGACAGCTTTCTATGCCTCTGTGGAATCAGGTCAACTGACGGATCTTCTCTAAGATATCTGTCTACTCCTAGTGTTCCCTAAAACCTAAATTTTCTCTCTTCATTCCTCCTGCATACATTTTTCAGATGTTCCATAGCCACTTTTCTGAAAACAAATGAGGTCTACCTCCTGAGATCCTGAGATCCAGAATACCAACGTATTTGGGCCTGACTTAACATACACCCTGCCTGTTTGTTTTGGGGATACTTTCCTATTTTAGATAATAACAGTTCTTCATTTAAATAAAGAGAGCTACTGAACCTTTTTAATATAAATACAGATGATTCTGTCCACAGTATTATAGTACATTACTTGTTTTATTGGTATCGTTTCTTATTAAATTGCAGAGTATCAGGAAAAGTAATGCATATCAAAAATATTGTGTGGCTGGGATGGGATTTATCATCTGTACCAGAGTGTGTTGGTAAATTTTTGCATATACAACTGTTGTGAAGACAAAGAGGTTAATTTAGAATTACACGAAGTACGGAATCACTCCAGGGAATAATAAATTGCCATTTGAGAGGCAGTGCAGTCCCGGGTGACAGGAGGACTCTCCACACTCGGAATATGAAAAACTTTAGGTCTAGAACAGACAAGCGTGGAAAACACTACGAGGAAACGATTTGGCAATACATTGCACCTTCTCAATTCACTTTTTGCACAATCAAGGAAGCAGAGATCTAGTAGGAGAGTTGCTTCAAGCGACAAGAAGACAAGAGAGGTTTTCCTGTTATGTTTGCATAGGCAGATGGCTGTACTTGATGTGTTTCATTGGGAACAAAATCATTTTTGTTTTGAATTGCAGAGGCATGCAAAAAGACAACAAAAGTGACAGAGGAGCAGCTGGGCTTTAGGACTGACATCACTGATGAAACCAGGGTGGCATGGTTTGAGATTTATGTGAAAATCAAACTGGCAGGAGACGGTGAAGAACAGAGGTATATAATTAGAAAAGCATGTGCTTTAACAAAGCAGATTTAAATGGCAATTTCATGGTATAGGAGATCTTTCATAAGTTTTTTTTTTTAAACAAATGAAGAAATAGATCAAAACAAAAATATAGAAAACAGTATTTTAGGAAAATCTGTGTGATGCTTGTCATACCAAATATTCCTTTTTAGAGTTAAATTCTTCTTGTATCTTATAACAATACAACCTGACACTTGGATTATGTGTTGTTAGAACAATAGATATAACATATATTTTTTTCCATTAATTTGATTTCCTTTCAACATGGTTTGCTGAACTCATTCACATAGCGGATTAAAATGGGAAGAAACACCAAAATCAAAATCAAAATATGTTTTTTTTTTTTAAGATTATAGCCGAACATTCACAATGACAGGGCAATCACAATTGTCATATCTTCCAAAGAAACCTGATATTTTAGCATGAGTATGCTTACCAAAACGTTATCTTTGAGCTACAATTTTATGAAAGTAATTCAGTCTGTATGTCATGAAAAAAATCAATGCGCTTATACTATCTTCAAACACTCCTTTAGAAGAAAGCAGTTTGAGCAGAAGTAACTATTATGCAAACCAGAAACAAATAAAAAAAGGAGTCAATTAACTATGGCAAATTAAAATGAGATCACAGACATTTCATCTCCTCCATACAAAAAAGGTATTTTGATATCTTTTACTTGACTTACAAAGGTATTCAGAATAATTTGATTCATAATTCTGTTCTGAAACTACATAAACACAAAAAGCCTACACAAAGAAGATTTAAACATCTTTTTAGAAGTGTCTCTCTGAAAAAGCACATTATGTTTCTGTTTTCTGTTTTAATTTTCTCATTAAAAGCCCTTTTTAGCCAACCTTTCCACACATTTTGTTACCCAAAAAACCCCACTAGACCCAAATAAGAACTTAGATAAATTTCTGTGCATATATTTTCAATTCGTGTCCACTACAGCAGTCAGTCATGGGAACATTAGTGCAAACTGTAAATTACAGACAACAGGAGAATTGCAAACCAATACACTTGACTCACTTAGCCATATTTAATCTCACTGCTAGGCAACATTAAGAGTTCTACATTATGCCTGTAAGAACAGATTGAAAATTTGACATGATGATACTTTCAGTTCAGCTAATATTAGTGCAGGAAAAAATGTCAGGACATAACAGAGAATCTGAGAACATCAGATCCTTGCCCATTTCTCTCTTCTCTCCCCCTCATCTCAACTAGAATATAAATGACAACAAATTCAGATGAAGGGAAGGTCACATTTTTAAGCGCGGACACAACAGGCAAATTGTAGAGTCACTTTTAAAGGTATTTTTTTTCTGAAGCAGGAACGACAGGCTCAGGATGGGAAATGCCAGTGGAGTTTGTGTCCGGTGCGGCAGGAGAACAGCAGAGCCGTGACCCAGCAGCCGCGCACTCACAGCATTACTGCACCGCTTCATCGAGAGGGCAGGCATGATCTCAGCAGCACAGCAGTACAGCTTGATTTTTAGTTAGGACTGCTCTCACTCCTGCAATAACTTGGCTGTTATTCAAAAATGCTCTGATTACAATTTGGTATAGAATACCACTGACCAAGACGGTAAAACTCACAGACCTATCCATATATGTCTATGTCACAAAATATGCACACATCCCTCACATCAGAGTTGCTCTGAAAGTGCCAGAGAGCTAATGGCAGTAAGCACTTTGTTAAAGGAAAACCATCCAGATTATATACTACATTTTTTTTCTGAAATCTATGTAGAACCTGAGTTTTGAGAGCATTAACACTTAATATATATATTTCTCTAACTGACCTGACTTGCAGCTGTGACTGCTGGACACTTCTGCAGCGGTAATGCTGACATTTCCTAACATTTGAGCATGTGGCTTTTCAGCCTTTCCAGACCTTGTTTGCAGGAGTCTGTTGCTCTTTCAAAAGTCACCTTTTTTTTTGCTGTATATAAACAAAGGAAAGTAAATGTCACAAGTGCTTTGTGAAACCATAATGAGCTCTGTGCTAAATGTTAGACACACTGGATGTTCAAGCTAATTATCAGCTGGTTTTGCAGCCTACCTACACGTTAACAAGTAAATTGGAGCAACAGAAGAGGATCAGCAGATCAAAACAGATGGCACTGTGGCCCCTGGAATGATACATCTGGTACACGAGTTTCATCTCAGACAAGATTTAATCTAGTCCACTGGACTGAGTGCTCCCACCAGGCAGGTGGGAATTAATTGATCCAAAGGACTGGTCACTGGTAAGGACCCTTAACTCTCCAAAGAAGGGGTGGAGTCTATTTGGCTTGCACCTGAGTTGACCTTTTATGGAGGGGTTATGTTTTGAAGAGTTTGTTGCTTTCCCCTGAAAATGCAAGTAGCTCTGTGATTCAGCTCCCTGCTGTGCAGCACATGCGGATGACCTGTGGGCTCTGCACAGAATTTCAGCTCTGCCTTAAAGCAAACAATAAATACAGGCACAACTTTACAGAACAAACTGGGCAAGCAGAATGCTATTTTGTTAGCTTTGACAGGTATTTGCAGAGGAATACTGTTTTTTCTTTCCACATTCTGAGAGATGTATGTAACTTTAGACCTCCCTGCTCTCCCTTTTACATTTCCCTTACCTTTGATGTACTCAAATTTCCACTTGTCAGTTTTGTTACTCGTTTGGTCCTGCAAATTGCCAGTTTTCTGACTGCCTCCTTCCACTTCTCTCTTCCACTATGTCCCTATATTTGAATGAGGCTTCTATTCCACACTGACTGGGTGCCAAGCTAAGGAACAAGAACATGATGAACCTTCAGTTCCAGGGACTGTCCCCAAGGATCCCACAGACGGGGCAGCACAATTTCCTTGTTCAACTCTGCTGCAGCACAGTCAGAGAGGTCTCTAAGTGGTGAAGGATTTGAATTTTGCAGTTCAGTTCCCAAGGAGGCAATAAACCCAAGACGGCAACAAAAATGATAAAAAGGATGGAACATTTTCATACAAGGAGGAAAGAGATAAACTAGGGCTCTTCAGTTAGGAAAAGAGATCACTGAGGAAATGTGAAGCAGAGCTGTAGGAGGATGAACAGCAGAGAGAAAAGTAGGGAACTAACTAGCAATGTGAACCCACATCAGTGTTTTGTTTTGGTCTGGAGAGCACTTGAAGAAAATATCCACTTTGGTTCACACAGCTTCAGTGCACATTAAATAGATTCCTTTAACAGGAAAATAAACCAGTAGATGCACTCCATACATTCACCTGAAATGAGCCAGCCACTAAGAGGTGTTCATGGAACTAAACTATTATTAGCTTGATGTAAAATCCCTTCAAATGTATATTGTAGGGTATCAGGTCATCAGCATGAATCATTTCTCCATTGCACTGTATAACTTGCTAAGGTATGCATATCCTACACTGCAAAAACCAGAAGGCATCAAATCAAGCAGTGACTTTAAAAAGCAGATATTCGTTATTTGACTCATTACCACATATTTTGTTTGGGGGGGTAAAATTCTAAATGGGTTGTTCAGGAGGTATTGGTTAAATAAGATGTCTGCAGAGTATACTGACAGAGATGCAATTTCCTGCTCAGAAAGCACACAGATCACAGATTATCAGAAAATCAAACTGGTGGACAGGTCTTTCCATGCTTGTCACATTATTGCACCTTTTTTGTCAAGCACATCACAAAGTCATTTTCTCTTTCAAGCTGAGTACCCTGAATTCAGTTTCAATAGATCTTGGAGATTCAGAGTTCCCTAGATGCTTGGTTTGCTTAATAACCATAACTTACATGATGGCTTTCTGGTGGTGCCTAGCAAACAATCACTAGCATCCTCAAGGCAGAGCAAACCACCATCCACTAAGCAGCAAGTTAAGTAAGTTTTTCAGTACTGTTGCATGATTCTACACAGTGCCAAATAGCACCTGAACACAGGCTGGACATTCTGGAGTTGCTGTGGTTTGAATCATAGGACATTTTGTCTTCTCAAAAAAAGAACATTTTTCCCCAGGTATTTTTGCCTTGTTGAAGTCCTATACGTATTTAATCCTTGGGTGTGCTACTTTAGCATTTTGGGTTGGACCAGGAATGATATTTCAAAAATAAATATTGAAGTGCCTGCACCTGTGATGCTTTGGTTCATGTCATGTCTCAGATAGCAAGCACAACTTGCTTTCTTTCCAATTAAACTGCAGCAAGTGAAAAGATGCCCTGAAGGACTTTACTTTCAGTATTCCACCTTCTTTCCTAGCCAATGATGAGCTGTTTTGTTCAGTTTGACTGTGATAAAATTAAATGAAAGAAAAAAAAGAATCTAACAGAAGGTTCAAAATGAAAGCAGTGATAGGAAAATTAATGATAAATGTTCTCTTGGCAATGCTAGAACTCACAAATTGAAAAGGTACCATTGACTACCAGGGCCAGCAATTACAAATTAAAGACACCGTACAAGATCCCAAGGGAGCAATTAAGGCATGTGTGAACAAGCCGGCTGCAAATGACCAAACATTTCTTAAACTTGAAAGAAAATTTGGTGTACAACCTAAAAAAGGAAAGTATTTTATTTTATTTTATATGTATGAATTCAATTTAATATGTGATATGATTTTGCCTAATCATTTCATGTTGTTGCATCAGGAATTGAGAAATCAAGATCTACTACCAAGTCAGGATTTTACACTTTTCAGATCAAAGAGTTCAAATTATTGCTTCTCTCTAAGTGTTCAACAGTCAGAACACGCTCCTAATAAAGTTGTGGCAATATTACTTGACTGACAATAGAGTCAATAGGCTGAAATTTGTTCCACATTTTAGCTTCTTTAGTCAATTACCTTCATGATTTAATGAAAGAAATCTGCCAAAAGTTGAGTTTTTCCATACCACCATCAGAGAAGTTTTTTGGGGCTGCTATAGAGTTTGAGGAAGAGAGATTGGTCACTATTGCTTCATGACTATTAGAAGTTTTGCATTGTCTGTATGCACTGGTGGGAATGCTGAAATTCATTCCTCTTAAATAGATCTTCCAATCTTGTGATTCATATAGAAACTTGAAGCGATATTTTTAGCCAATTCAGTCTTGAAGATGCAGATTTATAGTGACTACATGCTGCTACACAAACTCTAAGACTAGAAATACAGCCTAGTGCCTGTGGTGTGGCCAGCAACAGGAGAGGAAATCCGCCTACCACAACTTAAACCGTTATGATTTTGGGAAGTTTATTTTTAATGCCTGGTCCAGAATATAAATCTGCACAAATGAAACACAGATGGTTCATTACAGCCCTCTTTCTCCCACACTTTTTAGATTATGCCTCTTTTCCTTGCCTTCATGTTTAGCTTTGTCTTTGTATTCTTGGATCCCTGGGACTCATCCTTTGAGCATGTCTGCAAAACGTCTCCTACAGCTGGACCTGGAGCACAACTGACAGAAGCGTGAGACAGTAATGGAGGTACAGAAGAGCAAAGGTACTGACAACTGAAAGCAACAAAAAAATGAGAAAAAGTTAACCTGACTGCAATGTAAATTCCTCCATATTGGGAACACATTCCTTTGCTGTTTGGTGGACTGCTGAATATAGTACTTTCTTAAACAGCAAATGTAATATTCCCTTACAGTTAGAGGATGCTGTGTATTTAAAGCAGTATTCTACCTGTGCCACAAGATACATTAATTACACTCGATCAGCCAGTTCAGTTAAGTGCTAAAGATTGTTACTGCAAGCTTTAATTCTCTAACATTTGCTTGCTAAGCTCACCTGATCAAGCAAAACCTCAGACTTCATCTCCTCTTGACTTACCCATTTAGCCAAAGTAATGCACAGGACATCAACATGACTTACTTTTTAAGTACAAACAAAATCATATGCACTCAGGAGTCTGGATCGCAGACTTCACAATTAGGGAGTACACCTACTACAGAGAAACTATCAGTGATGCTTTCAAGTATCTGATAGTTACTTTTAATTTAGTAGCTTTGTCTACTTCTCTTACTGTTTCAGCTCAATTGCTGCTTCTCCATGCATCACAATCATTAGTGGTCACACAGAGATACTTGTCTCTGGGTTAAAATGTCTGCAAGCTGTCAAAGTGTTTTAGTGTAAACCTCTGTGACTGAATGTTTAGTGGTGCTCCCAGCATACAAGAGATAGGCCTGCCAATATTATTTACATATGATGATAAATGAGCAACATTACTCACTTTACCCTAAAGTAAGAGGTGGGTTTGGGATGCTAATTAAGAAATCTTTTTCTCTNTAATCTGCAGCAAGAAAAGTAGAAATAATTCATGCCAGCAGCAACTCTAGCTCACGTATTTTTTCCTACTACTTCAGAATATATATTAGAAACACTTTTGTTCACTATATTATATATATTCTCTGTTTTGTTTCTTTTTACCTTATTAAAGATATTTACATAGAATTATGGAGGGAAAAAGAATTTTGATAATAAAAAAAGAATCACACATCTTAGAGAAATTCGGAAAAAGCAATCCTGTTTAGAAACAATTGTGCTTTAATACCATATTCCTTATCAGATATACTACTAATAAAGTAGAATCTTTATTTCTAACAATTTCTTTGTTTCTCCAGCTGCTTCTCTACCAGGACTCTTAATCAGGTTTGTAACAGTGCAATTATTTCCACAGCAACCAGTTTTGGTGTCTCAAATAGAGGATTATGAGTTCAGTATACAAAAGAGAAGCAAGAAGATTAAGTTTCAGAAACAGTCTGGGGGAGGGGTGTTCTTATTTAAATTCCTTAGTATTTAAGAATGCAGGAAAATAAGCAAATATATATAAGCATGGAACAGTTTCTGAAAATAAGGCATGCATGACTTTTCCTGAGAAGCAGGATTATTTCCAACCGGTAATAATTCTATTATTATGAAATCTGGGGTAGGCTTTAAGTTGTAAATCAGACACCTAATTTACAGACTACAGGTGTGTGCATATGGGGAAATCAGCTGTCTAAATACAGGTGCCAAGCTGCATCTAAGGCAGTTTGGCACATCTGGGATATCTGCATGAGTTATCAAATAAGAAAGAAGAAATATGTGAGATGTGTGACCTTCTGAATTTGCAGCTGAAATCAAGCAGGGTGTTGTAGGACATTTTAAATGGTACCAGATACCTGAATTAAACTGACACACAAAAACCAAAGTCCTGTGTTAAAAGGCTGTTCTGGATTTTGTAGCATGTGTCAGAAAAACTCAAACATTTATGTTAGGCATGTGTATTGAGGCCCTACAATGAGGCGTTTGAATCACAGTCTGGATTCCACTTTTACTGATAATTTAGAGACATGTTCGTTTCTGTGACTGAGTACGAGTTTAAAAAAAAAAAAAAAAAAAAAAAAAAACAAAAACAAAANTCTTGAAAAAACCAAAACAAATACAAAACCCCACCCAAACCAATATTATCAGGGACCTTAAAGAAGTTTCTGCCTGATTTTAGAAAATTTTGTGATGGCTGTGTGGCAAGAGATTAGTCCTGCCTAAGCATGAAAAGCATCTGTAAGCATGGGTTCAAATTTGGATTAAGAACTACAAGAACGTTGAGGATCAGCCTCTATTGATTTCCTAAGCTCAAGCCTATCTCATCAGTACTGGAGAAACCAGAGGGGTTTATTGCATTTACCAGGTAGGTATCAGGCAGATAACATTTTTAACACAGAGACAAGTAATCAGGTGAAAACAGAAAAAGAACTGAAAAGGGAATATCTGGCTTAATTAGACATTGTCAAATCTACTGAATCTTGGGACATTTGCCTTAGAGTACATGAAACATTGACTAAAACAATGTCAGAAGCATTCATAGTTATCTTTCAGAATTCGAGAGGATGATGACATTTCAGAAGATTAAAAAAGGTCAAGCACAAATTTTATCTCTAGAAAGTGGAAAAAGGAATAGAAAAGGAATTATAAACTAACTATTCACCTTATGTTCAGTATCTGGATAATACTGGAAGAAACAGAATTTTAGAAACTTGAAAGGTTACTTGAAGACGCATAGCAACCAACATATATTTGTCAAGAGCAAATCCAATTCAATTTTCCTTTTAGAAAGAAGACCTTATGAAAAACAGAGTAGCAGAAGATATACTAACTTAAAAAATGCTTTTGACATTGCCTCACGAGGCATTTTTATTCTCAAACAATGTTACAGACAAAGCTATTTTAAGATATGTGCAATGTCAGTTTAAGAACTGAACTCAGCAAGTAGTTATCAATAGTTCATTGTAAAACTGGAAGGTATATGATGATCAACAGATATAGACACAGTACTGCATCAATAGTCTTCATTCTTCATTGACATGTGACAGAACAGAGAATATATCTACTGAATTCACAGGCACCAAAATAAAAAAATGGGTTATAAAACAAGACCAAAAAACTGACAAAATGGTCTAAATGAAACAGTATGGGATTCATTAGGGAAAAAACAAAACAAACATGCAATGTTCTTCAGTGAGGCAGAATAAACAGCTGCAAAAATACTAGATGGGAAACAACTGGCAGGAAGGCAGCTCTAAAAGGAAAAATAAGGAATATAGTGAATTCTCAGCTGATCGTAAGCTGTCAGTGCCAGCCGACCGGTAAGATGCTATCGTACTGAGATGTATAAAGAGAAATATTTTGCAAGCCACATGTAATAATTCTTTGGGATTGGCAAAGCCTTCTCTGTCTACTGAGTCTAGTTTTGGGCCTTGCATTTTGAAGAAAAATTGGCCAGTTAGAGATCCTACAGGGGAGCAACCAGATGTCTAATAATCATAATCTACAGAAACAACCAGATTTATTTTTCATAGAAGAAAAATGACTGAAGCTGGAATATAAGAATAGTCTTCAAAATTAAGAAGCAGTTCTAAAGAGAAGGGAAATAAGCTACTTTCTTTGCCCTCAGTATACAAGAGAAGAAAAAATGGTACTACACTCTAGCAAGAAAATTTTAGTTAAGAAATATAAACATTCTCCAAGAGTAAAGATAATTCAATACAGAAATAGATTGTCTATGGAAATTGTGAAATCATAAAAGGTTTGATGTGCAGTGTCGTAAATATAGGATCCTACCTTGGATCAAAATGGGGAACATGAACCTTTGAAGTTCCTTCTAGGAAGCTGGTTTTCTTTGAGGGGGACTCTTTTGATCTTTATCTCTTCAGTCCAACAGTTGTAAAGCAAGGACGTGCACTTTCATCACCTTTATTTGAATTTGGAGAGGATATTTTCCTANNNNTAGACTCACAAGTCTTTAAAAGAATATTTAGTGCATCACCCATTAATTACATTGGGATAAAAGACCACTCAGAAAAAAAGCAGTTGATATTTTCTGAAGCATCTTATGGGGCAGAGAAAGAGATGAGCAGAATTTGATGGAATTCTACTTTTTCACTGAAAATAGGAAGGATACTCAAGAATACAAACACCCCACTGACAATTTGAGAAATTTATATGACAAAACCATGTTTATATGTCAGGAATTCTATAATTTTTTCACCTCACAAACTTATATTCTGAAACTTTACTGCATACCTGAAATCCACGCCAGGACTGGTAATAAATCATTCTCCAAAATGTACCAGCATTTTATTTAAATTTCTGTCATAATTCTTCTTTCCAGGAAATTCCTCCTTCTGGAACATGTAGGTGGCTAAATATCTTTATATTGTACATCTCAGATCTCTTTTGAAACCTGTTTTAAAATATTTTTTTACCTTTATTTATTAGGTCACAGTTTTACAGAATGAGTTTTTATTCGTTACGGTAGTATTACAGTTATTGGGCATAGTGTTGTCTTTCTTGTTACTTTGGTACCATTTTACTCTAGTGTTTTCACATTTTCCAGTTTAACGTTATAAAACATACGCTGTATTGAATTTGTGGCTTCCCACATACTCTGTCCTCTAGACAAAAAGGTGGAAAAAACACTAGCTGTCTTTTATTCAAATGTCTGTATACTTGCAAAGCTTTGAGTGACTCAGCCCATAAATATCCAGAAAGTTTGAAAATCATTGGGCATTTAATTCAGCAGCTATTTATGAAATTGTAAAGGAAGTTTTCCTTGGGGCAAGAAAGAACTCCACCCAATGCTTCTGCAAATGGTCTAGGAAGGGAAACATAATAGTTACAGACAAAATACTGCCAAAGCAGTTCTCTGCTCCATTTTAGTATCATCAGCTGTTTAATGATCTGAGAGAGACGATAATGGCATCAAATATTGACATCTGAACTGCTCCACTAGATATTAGTTTTCTGTATGCTATTTTGTTCTTTATCACTCACCCTCCCATACATACTTTTTTATTATTATTGTTACTACAGTCTCAGACTAAAGAAAATGTAGCAAAGGAAAATAGTCCTTGGCTTGGCAACAGAGACAGAAATAAATGTTAGAGATTGGAATCAGTTGGGGGTTTGCTATCTTTCTGAATACTGACTGTGAAATTATTTAAGGGGAGAAAAAAATGGTGATGGTTCCCAGCCTCCCTTCTTCAAAACCACCACTGAGGACTAAAGAATAAGAGATGCAATCAGAAGCATTAAGCTGATGTGTTCCAAATTTCAAGTGACTTATTCAAATGCACCATCCAAAACAAGCTTATTAGGCTTCCTGTACAATGCAGACTCACTTATATACATACCTCAGAGCATAAATGTAACTGCATAAAGAACACAGAAGTATACCTTATATGAAGTACATTGACACAATTTCAATGACTAAACCACAATTGTTGCTTTGAGTGGCCAAAGAACTGTACTGTTGTGTGTTTCTTTAATAAAGATGTACTTAAATATACTCATAGTCTCTGGAAATACTTCCTTAACAATGAAACAAAACCAAAAACACTAAAACAAACAAACAAAACAAACCAACCAACAACAAAAAACCGAAACAAAAACCACCAAACCAAACCAAAACCAAAAACCCAAACAAAAAACTCAAAACAAACAAAACCCAAAAAAACCCCCACAAAACAACAACAAAAAAAACCTCAGCTTTTTTTACTAGGAACTAAAGAATATTGTTTCTTATGAACATCCTTTGGGAATGCAATAAGGTATATGGTGAGAATCCCTGCCCAGATAAATCAGAAATAATATGCAAAACAAAGACTTTTTTTTCCCCAGTTGACTTAAAAAAGAGCTAGAACAGATTTAGTTCATTAACACAAAAATCCCAAATGGGACATAATTGTTTGGGTGCCATTTTCTCAGATGCCTACATCAAAAAGTAAGCTCCTCAAAACCCACTGCCTAACACCAGCAGTACCCGACTTCCTCAGGGATCTGAACTACCACAGGTTTGTTTCCAGCACCAGTCTCCCATTCTGCACACTCAGACTGCACGTGCATTGGGCAAAGCAAACAGGCAGGCTTCTGGCACACCTCTTGGGCTCACAAACTGAGTATTCCTCTCGATACTTTCCTTAAGTATCTGGAGCAAATATGTGCTTCTCTGCCAATATTTCACTGGATAGAGATTTTACTCCAGATGAAAGAAAATCAAGTACAGTTCTCTACCTTTGCCTGAGGGAACCTGATCCAAATTCTTCCATTACTCATATAATCCATTCTGGATACATCTCATCCATATTTATCTGTATAAACGTTGTTAATTGTCAATGTCAATACCTATAATGGCAATCTATTCTCTATGACCATTTTAGGACAGAGTCCTTTAACTTATGCTATTTCTATTCTTTCCCCCACCATCTTCCTATTAACGAAATTACTGCTGAAATCTTTAATTGCCTAAAGTTTCATGAAATGAATTCCAGGTAGGGTATTTAATGCCAGAGGTTGCTTCTCTCTCAGTCTCTCCTCCTGAAACAATTTCCTGTGGAATAGTTTAACATATGTAAGACATATAAGATATCTTAAATATCTTACGTAAGACAGATATAGACAGCATGCAAGCATTTGTGCTACACCAGCACTTATAACACACAGACAAGCCTAGGGAGGATAAGCTACTGATTTGAAAATATTTAGATGATCGTAGAAAATTAGATCTTTTATTTAAATGAGTGTTTATGGGAAATAATTAACAATTTTTTTCCTGCTGGAAGTATTGTTTTATTTCTTCCATAGATGCATAAAAAATACTGCTGTGAAAGTAATTTCTACCATTTACACATGACTGTGTTTTTGCATGCTATTGGTGTGCCTACAGAATATCCTTTAAAATAATTTAAAAGCAAAAGAAACATTAACAATAAAGCCACGTAATTAATTTTGACACTGCTTTTGGATAAAACTGGTAAAAAGGATTGTTAAATCCTGTTCTTTTTCACTATTGTTCTAGCAGCATAATATACACAGCTCATCTGAACTGGTGGCAAAAAAGTTCAAAATTTAAATGCTCATATAATCTCTCATAATCAATTGCTTCACTAATGGTTTACTTAGGAAGATAATGAAAGATGAACCTGTAGAACAGCTGATCTCAGCAGAAAGGTTATAGCACACTTAAATCAGGAGAGCTAAGTACATTTACCCCTTAGGACCTTTACTAAGATCTGGATTAGCAGCTTTTGATACTTTCCCCAAAATGAAGCACAGTTCAAGTCTTGCTAGTCTTTATAAGCCATGAGACAAATAGAAGTGAATATGAAAATAACATGTTTAAAATTTATTTCAGAATATTTCTCTAGAAAATAAAACTGCATTATTTTAGTGAGGGTAGAGAGACAAAGATCCTGGGCAATTCTTTACTTTCACATTAGAGTCAGTACTTTAATTGAAAATTTCCAGGTACTTGCTCATACTTTTTATTTGGTTAACAAAGAGTGCAATGCCTCCATCACACCTAAGAGAAAACCATAAGAAATTTAAGTTTCCCCATTATGTAGTACAAGTATTTGATACAGTTGTGTTAGCTTCTACCTGTGCTTGTGCAAATTTACACAAAAGAGTGAGATCAAGTGTTTAGACTTGAGTAAGATGGATATTAATTTGCAAAAAAGATGAAAATAGATGATATAATTTACTATGGGAATTGCTACGATAAAAGAACAAAATGAACCCACAAGAACTTATTTAAAAAAAGAAAGTCTGCTTGCATATATCTTTGATATCTGTGGATGTGAATTTAAGTAAACAGAGGACAAGTTCTAAAATCAAAGCTCAGGGATAATAATATTTAAAAACATCACTAGTAATTTATAGTACTGTGAATCTTTCAACTCTAAGGATGAACCGATGACCGATATGCCTATTCATTTCTATGTTTTGTGACATCTATGGCTACATGATCACTTTCAATGACAAGTAAAACTGCACCTTCATGCAGGAGAAAAATTATAGATGCTGTGAAATTTTCAATGTCGGCTGCTGCCTTTTCTTTTACTCTCTTAGAAATGAGAAATTCCATTGTAGTTTGGCAATTTACTAGGACATAAGACACAATGTAGTTTGGAGTTTTAAGAAGGTAACAGGGTGCTGTGGAGGGTAAGTAGCACTCAAGATTTTTCGAGTTTCTGAAAACAGAACAGAACAGGCAGTAGATTGAAGGACTGTTACAACTCTGCTTAACATGTTTTTAATACAAATTGAATGTCTGAAAAGTCATCTCTTAAAAATGCATAGTTTCTCTACAGTGGGATAAATCTTTTGTATCAAAACAGAATAATCATGTACTTCGATAATCACATTAAGCTATCTTTTTAAAGAGAAATGAACAACAGATTAGGAGGACTTCTTAGTTGACAGAAAGTTATGAAGTCAACATACTTGGCATCCAAGGATTTAGAATGGAAATACTCAGATTTCTTCTTCTGTATGTTGCTCATAAACATTAATAAATACATATAAGACACATTCTATTTTAAAATATAGATTACATAAATTGTTATTATACAAATTTCTTATATATATAAGAACCAAAATTAGTCTATATGGGAGTCAAAAGCAATGTCAAATATTTTTTAAAAGGAAATAAACTAATATTATCTGTACCTCAATTATCACTCTAATATCAGCAGTTTTCAGGTGTTACGTTTGCTATTTACATCTCACAAGAGCACTTAGTGCTACTATGGTAAGATTTTCATCTGTATGAACACAGGTTTTTGCTCCAACATATCCTTCATATATGTTTGAACTTGGGAATGTGGTTAGTTTTGAGGAAAAAAAAAATCCCTAAAGTATGCCTGAAGAGTTATGTTTGCTGTTTATTATCAAAGCACATATAATCTTGGACTACAGTTGAGAACAACCTGAGGAAGAAAATGATGAAGGGGTAGTAATCTGAATTTACACTTAGACTACTTGAATCAATTGCTCTTTATAATAAATTCCAAATGAAGGAACTACACAATAAACTGAAGCAGTAACAAACCGAAAAATGAGGTTTTGTGAACTCCGTGTGGACTGTTCAGGGACGGACACATCCTTAAGGTAATATATCTTCCAGTTACATCTTGCAAAACCCATGCAGACCTAACTAAACATCAAACTCAATATTTTTATAAAAAACATCTATGTTTAACCCCTTAGGCTACTTATGTAAATTCATTTTTGCATTGGAAAGTATGTGAATCTTCTGCTTTACTAGTAGTCTGATGAATACGACACTGATTTCTAGTTTCAACCACAAGAACTTGAAAGTCTGATTCATGCTCAATTTAAAATCTTGGATTTAGCTGCTTTAGGGTGGCTTGCCATGATTACCTCTCCTACTGACTACTGGCCCGTCTTTCTCTTTCTGAAATGCATTCTCCTTTTGGCTCTCAGCCCAAATACTGTTAAGAAGCATTAGTTCCCAAGGCAGACCTCATCCTTTTCCAGTTAAATAGAGTAGGAAGTGCTGATTCTACTATTTTACTGAAATCCTCACTATATTACTCTTTATTTTATGGCTTGTCTCTGAATGCTCCCTGACCTAAGAACTTGCTGTTAGTAAAGTAACGTGATTACTCCTTTTACACAATTATAAAAGAACCCAATAACCCTGTTACTTTTACTTCCACTTCACTGATGTGAACACTGTTTGAATGTAAATGTTATAAACTAGTGTTTTGTCTGAAAGCATAGAAAGATAACACTTTTAGCCACAAGGAAATATTCTATTTTTTCAGGCTTTCTTTATATGTGAAAATGACATTTGGGAAGTGTAGCCAAGTCAATTCTCTTGCATAATTTTTGTTTATTATGTTTTTTAGTTATTCTTGATTAATAATTCCGGAAAATAAAAATGTGAATATTTGAATGCCAGGTGAGTTTTCAAAATCATGCTGTGCCTTGGGTGCTGAATTAATGACAAAATGCTATTGCTGGTGTACATGCACCATTACCTTTTGCTACTACAGCCATTTTATCTATGGGATGCCAAGTAATGTGCATAGTTTGGCTAAGTGTGGATCAAGATCCTGTCAAGTTGGAGCTGTTGATCCCCAATGAGATATGCCAGGCATCCCTACAGACCAGAGATTTGCAATACAGCCTGTCTTTTCATCCCTGTGATCCCACTTGCCCTGTGAGGGCAGCTATACCAATAATCTCTTGGTGCTGGGTACAGCCACAGTTTGTACCTAGACTCTGTGTAGCTACAACCACAACACACTACATTTGCAGCCACCAAGAGGAGAAGCTAGACACTCCTAAATACTCTCACCTTCCCCTAAATGTCTTCTGGGGACTGAAAAATAGGTGCATCCATGCAGGTTCAAAGAAGTTGCTGTAGTTCTCAGCTTTTCATGGCAAGGGAAAACAAGCCAAGTGTCCTCAACAGATCTGACATGTCTGTTGACCGAGAGCCGACTTGTCATCTTTTGTTGATGCTAACCGGGACAAGCTACTCCACTGTTTTCTCTTATCCAAT
Organism: Grallaria varia; assembly: GCA_013396735.1. Lineage (NCBI taxonomy): Eukaryota > Metazoa > Chordata > Aves > Passeriformes > Formicariidae > Grallaria > Grallaria varia. Next base: position 237,249 of record VWZG01003921.1, on the reverse strand, counting down.
CCAATTTTTTTGTAGGAAGAAGCTTTGTAATTATCTGGCTTGGTTTTTGTGACGTCTCCACTTGTCTAGCAGTAAACACCAGCATCTTTCATGCACAATGTTTCATATGACTAGGCATCAGCAAATATAAAACCTATGAGAAAAAGGAAAAATATGTATATTCCTTTAGGATGAGTATTTAAAAATTGTATGGTTTAGAGCATTTTTAAAAAGAATTAATATTTTAAAAGAATGCTGATTAGAAAACAAAACAACTGTAAAAGGTATGCACTAAGCATAGATGCCAGACTGGTTTTATATCTAGAAAATAAATTATTTAGAAAATATTAAGATATTTTAGAAAATATATTTTTTCAGACTTCCCCAAGCATTAACTATGATAACACTTGAAAAATTGTTAGTTTATATGAAAATGTTTAACATTTATTGCTATAATTGAGGTGCAGACAAAACTAGTTCAAAGGAAGAATGCAACATATTTTGCTGGATGGAAGTTACTCATAGAGTTCCTTAAGAGTACTTTAACTAGTGATTTGGCATAAAGAGGAGAAGTACACTAATGAACAACATTCAAGTAAAAAGACAGGAAGATAAGAATACAGTATAGTGAGACATGAATCTTCAGGAATAATAGAACTAGGAAAAAAGTTAGGGAATAGTGAAAGATAAGACAGAAATAGGTTTACTTGTGGAAGAGAGGATAACTGAAAAAGACCAGCATAATGAAGACTACAACATGCATTCATTATGTGTCACACCGTGTATTTGCAGACTTGAAGGTATCACTGCAACTTTGTAAGGAAGAATATTAAACCTTATCTAGAATACTCTATGCATAATGCATCATTCACAAAAAAAAGAAAAAAAAGGGAAAGAAAAAGAGGAATACAAACTAAAATAACTCTACTGGGATGAAAGAAGAATTTTTAGAAGAGAATTTTTATTTTAGCTTATATTTCATCTGAAAATATGAAAGTATTGTGAACCTTGTGGAGCAAGTCCCCACAGATCCATTTCTAAGCACGTTAAGGACAACAAGTGACTGTGAACAGCCATCACAGTTTTACCAAGAACAAACTGCGCTTGACCGGCCTGATTGCTTTCTCTAAGGAGTTAACAGCCTCTGTGGATCATGGAGGTGGTGCAGAGGAAGCACTGGAAGATGTTAATTTTTATTTTAGCAGAGCTTTTGACAAAGTCTCCTTGTAGCCAAACTGGGGGCAGATAGACTGAATGTGTGAATTGCAGGGTGGATGAAAAACTGAGTGTGCAAATTAGAATCAAGGCTAATAGTTCAAAGTCTAACAAGCGACCAGTTTGGGGTGCTGTTTCTCAAGAGTTGATTCTGAGGCCAATGAATCCACTGAATGAGTCAACAAATCTCTGTCAGTGATGTGAATGACAGGTGGGAGAACATTTGATTGCTTGAGGTCAGAGCTACTATTCAGAAAGAGAGATGGAGAAATGGGCTGTCATAAAATGCATGAAATTCAGCAAAGACAAACAGCAAGTTGTGCATCTGAGGCAGAACAACAAGCAACTACAGCAGCTCTCAAGATGGCTTCAGGGTCTTGGGAGATGACATGTCAACACAGGACAATGTCTCTCCTGTACTGAGTATCATAAAAGTGGACACAGTGTTCCAGAATGGCTTTCTAGTTGATGAGTAGATGGAATAATCACTTCCCAATCCTGCTGTCATGAAACCCATATTCTCCATACCTGAAGAGCCTGCTCCGGCAGGTTGCAACACAGACTTCATGTTATTTCAGTCACACTTAGTGAAAAACCACATGCACATACACAGACACAAAATAAGAATTGTGTGCATAGGAACACTACACGGGGCTGAGAAGAGACTCAGCATTACGTAGCCAGATTTAGTCAATCTGCTCTGCAGGGACTAATACAAAAATGGACAGAAGCCAGTCCATGAGCTACTTAACTTCTGTAGGCTTAGACCATTAGAGCAAACAGAAGATACCTAGACAAGTATAAGAACAGGAGAAAAACACAGTGATACTTTCCTTCAGAACTTTTCCAACAGCCAGCAGTATGTGGTTTAAGGATAACTTGGCCCCAGTATATAATTGCATAACTGCATAACGCCTTTACAGTTTTAACAGACTTGATGCTGACAAGATATACAATTGCACTTTGAATGCTTTTATACAATTGGCCACAGCAACACCCTGTGATGTCCACACTTGTTCCACAGTCGTGGGTCATGTGAGAAACATACTTGTGGTTCTGTCCAACTTTATGCCTGGCAATTTAATTGAATGTCAATACCTTTTCCTTGTACAATAAAACATGGTGACCTATAATGACCTGGGTATTTTCTCCTTATGTTATGGAGATCTCCAGAATCTCCTTTGATCTCAATCGATCATTTCCTTTCAGTGCTGAATACTCTTAGTCTATTTAATAATCCTCATTGTATGGAAGTCTGTATTTCCAATGATCTTTTTCCAACTGCCTTTGAACATTTTCAAGCTCTTAATTTTTAAATGTTTCTTTTATTTTTTGAGGTGAGCAGAATTGAATGGAATGTTCAAGATGAGAGCAAAACATTTGCTTGGACATTAGTATAATGATCTTTCTTTTTCACTGGCCATTCTTAAAAATCCTCTAAGTTTTATTTGTCTTTTTCACAGATGCTAAGAAGTGAGATTTAATAACAATCCTCTAAGAATTGTTTCTTGAAAAGTGATATCTAATTTATAGATCACCATTGTGAACTCACATTCTTATTATTACATACAGCTATAACTAAAATACTAAATAATTAGGCTTATTTTAATTTTATTGCCCTTAATTTGACAGGATCAACAACTTGATCACTTCTGCCTTCTGCTACTTTTTTTTTCTTTTTTTCTTTTTTTATTTTTTTTTTTTTTAATTTAGGTCATTCATAAAGAAGTTAGAGAGCGAAAGTTTCATCTCATACTTCAGCAGAACCTTTCTCCTTTGGAGAAACTGACCATTTATTCCCAACTTTAGTCTCTTATCCTCCCCTAGAAAATGTGAGAAGGACTGAGTAAAGATTTAATTGCAAATCAAGTATATTTGACACCTTAAAAAATCCAACTTGTATGATATTCTGTAAATGAAATAGGAATAATTCTCTTCTCTATAATAATTATACATATTTTTATAAATTCTCTTCCACTAGAGAATTCAAACTAATCACCTCAATCTTTTAAAGCCACCTTTAAACAGTCATTTTCCAGTTGTCATCTCCCACTACTCTGAAACTGGGGAAATTCAAGCAAGAGAGATTACAATTACTGGTAGTTTTTAACAGGACTTTTTGCCTGCATGTAAATTTAAGGCAGTTCCTTCCAAAATCATCCCAAGAAAAGAAGGAAAAAAAACCCCCAAACAACAAACCAGTAAAATTAAATAAAATGGAGAGTCATTTATCCATGAAATGGTGTTCTGACACCACTCAACTGCAATGAAATTCTCACTTTTGATTTTTTTTTCCTCTGGCTTGTTTTCCAAAACTGTGTAGAAGAATACTCCAAAACAGAATCTAATCAGAAAGTAGTAAAACCACAAAATATCTAATTCTAAACAAAAGCTTATTAATCTTTCCATCTTGTTTCCTTCATGGAATCATAGAGTGGTTTGGATTGGAAGGGACTTTAAAGATCATCTAGTTCAACCCCCCTGTCATAGGCAGGGACACCTTCCACTTGACTATGTTGCTCAAAGCTCTGTGCAGACTGGCCTTGGACACTTCAGGGATGGAGCATCCACAGAAATCATTCTTTGCTCTTTTTCAACTATTGGGCCTCTTCGTAAAGCTGGTACCCCCTGCTTATCAGTCAGTGGAGCTAAACAAGCTTAGTGTCCATCAAACAGTTTGACCGTACCCATGGATGAGACAGGGGCATTGTGTTCTTGCAGTAACAGAGTATTAACAAAATCTTCTTATTGTAGCCTGGAAGACTGGTTTATTTGCAAAGGGAATTTCTTGAGTCAGCTGCATCTCATCTTACTCATCTTACTTACATGGTGGCCATGTCATCTCCCCTTGATCCCAGAAGAGTCCTCTATTTCACTACATCAACTCCCAGGGACACAGTAGGATAAAGCTGAGTATCTGTTTTCTTACCGTAGTCCTTATTCTTTCTAAAGAACTACTTACAGTCATCGCTCAGGTTTCCTAATACCCTACTGGTCCCTGAATACAGCCTCCCTGTCTCAAGGTGATATTGCTGCGTTAACTACGCTGCAACTCTTATGATGATAGAAATATATATTCAATTTCACACAGAAATGTATAGTTCTTTTTTCATTTCACCTAGCTGCAGTGTTTTAGCAGATAGTGAGTAAATTAATTTCCTATGCCATTCAAAACAAAAAGAGCTGCAAAAGAACCAGGAATTAATCTCAGCTTTGTTACTGACCAGCAGACAGTGTCACAAAAAAGTGTTTTAAGGTCGCTTAAAGAAACTCAGATCATAGTGTGGCCTTAGGGAGGAGGGGATGCACCACGACAGAATTATAGAATATTCTGAGTTGGAAGGAACCCACAAAGATCATCGAGTCCAGCTCTTAAGTGAATGGTCCAAACATGGATTGAACTCACAACTTCAGCATTAGTAGCACCATGTTCTAACCAACTGAGATAATTAAGCTAAAATTTATTCATGTTTTGCCTCTTTTTATCCTCAAAGTTACAAGACAATACAATCACAGATATCTTTTGAAAGTCAAAGTCGCAGTAAACCACCCCTCCCTCCTTCCCAGTTCTATCTCCTCCTCCCCCTTATAAGCATAGGGAGGCAGGGAATGGGGATTACAGTCAGTTCATCACACGTTGTTTCTGCCACTGCTCAGGGAGAGGTGTCCTTTCCCTGCTCCACTGTGGAGTTCCTCTCACAGGACACAGTACTCCACAAACTTCTCTAGTGTGAATCCATCCCACAGTCAACAGTTCTCTACAAACTGCTCCAGCGTGGGTCACTTCTCCATGGGGTGCAGTCCATCAGACACAGGCTGCTCCAGCATGGATCCCCCACAGGGCCACAAGGCCTACGAGGAAACCTGCTCCAGTATAGGCTCCTCTCTCCATGGGTCCGCAGGTCCTTGTCAGGAGCCTGGCCCAGCACGGGTTTCCCATGTGGTCACAGCCCTCTTTTGGCCATCTACCTACTCTGGTGTGGGTCTCCTCCATGGGCTGCAGGTGGATCTCTGCAACCCTGTGGTCCTCCATGGGCTGCAGGAGCACAGCTGCCTCCCCATGGTCTTCACCACAGGCTGCAGGGGAACCTCAGCTCCAGCACCTGGGGCAGCTCCTGCTCCTCCTTCTCCACTGACCTTGGTGTCTGCAGGGTTGTTCCTCTCATGTATTCCCACTCCCCTCTTCTCTGGCCACAATCACATCTGCGCAATAACCTTTTTCCCCCCTTCTTAAATATGTTATCACAGAGGTGTTACCACCTGATTAACTCAGCCTTGGCCAGCATCATGTCTATCTTGGAGCTGCCTGGCATTGGCTCTGCCGCACATGGGGGAAGCTTCTGGCAGTTTCTTAGAGAAGCCACCCCTGCAACCCCCCCAGCTACCAAAACCTGGCCATGCAAACTCAATACAGCATCTCTTCTTTCTCTTCTACGATATGTACGTTCACCACTGACATTTCTCTGTAGCTAAAGGAGATAATTTAGCTGCTTTTCGAAATTCCTGACTGTCTGTCCTACCTACAAATACATCCTAGCAGACAACTTAGGCAAAATGGCTAATTTAAATGGCTTGGAAATTAGATGAACTGAACTGTAGTGCTCACTTCTAGCTAAGCTGATAAAAAAATGTCTTTTTGAACATCTGCTAGTGTGCACTTGAATCATTCCTAACAGCTTAAGGCACAAATTCAATACTGCCACAAACAGTAAGGACCTCTGCTGATCTCACTTGTATTTGAACCAATGATTTTTACTGTGTAAAACGACATAATAATTTTGGATTCAATTGCTGGGTAGAAGTTGTTCTTGTGTTTATCACTGCTTCAATATTACTCTGAATTTTCACCAACCTTTCCTGTAGTGACTTAGACCATAAAGAATCTAGTTTGAGGGATTCAAGAGCCTATTTTTCAGTAAAAGGTAGCAGGACCAAGGCCTTAAATTGGTTTTTTTCCCTGATCTTCCTAATGATGACTTAATTAGCCCAGAAAATCAAATGCAAATATTAACACACTTGTGAATTTAGTTTGGCCTGAAGAGTAAAAAGAGACCATTACTCTCCATGATGTCACTATAGATGGGCAATAACTTTTAATGAACAATTTATTTGATGAATTTTGTCTTTTTCTCTGGTCATGAAGGCTTCATACTCTTCTTAAAGGTAGCAATCAAGCCACAGCAAGAGAAAATTCATCATATGCTTTTTGTTGTGCTCTGAAAAAATTGTGACTGATTCAATATTTTAGTATTTCTGTTTTGAACTAGTTTTGACTAGAAATTTACATTATATTTTCTGAGTGAAGGAAATAGGTTGGGAAAAAAAGAAAATTTCAGTGTTTCATTTTCTGCAAATACAATGTAACATTTGTACACAGTTCAGAAATTGCATTACACTTCTTTACAGTTCAGTTGCAGTAATGATACAATACAAGAAATATCTAGTTAGAGAAAATGTTTCTGGTTTTGCTTTTCAAAAAACTGTGTAAGTATTACAAATACCATTTTAACATGTTACGAATTACTAATAATATGAAATAAAGGTGGTAATGGCAAGCAATCATCTTGTTCCCATATTATAACATAAAAGTACCTTTTTTTCTTTCGTTCTTTCAAAGAACATAGAGACTTTTTTCACCAGGCTAATCAGAAAAAAATAGTACAAAGTCACAGAAATTCATAATTAGACTTCTTAAATTTTTTTCATTATAGAAGTGCAAAAATAAATACTTAAAATGTACTTAAATATGAATATTATTCAATGGCAGTATGGAACAACTCTTATTCTACTCTATGCCATTGTTGTACAGAGACGTCACAGAAGACTAAAGTTCATGTCGAATATTCACAGGTTTCTTCGATTTCTAATTTTTTGCAGTCTTTCAGAACTTGATTGCATACCAAAAATCCGTATCAATATCCAGTAAGTGATAATTCTCAGTAGGAACTTACTGGCACACTTCTGGACACTTAAATAAAATCACAGGGTGTTAATAAAAAGGAAGGTCAATCAGAAGATGCCATGATCAAAATGTGCAGGACTTTCTAGCAACTGCATAGACCTAAAAAGAAAACCAAACCCAAAAAGCCAACAAATGTGCATGATGGCTTTTAAAATATATTCATGCAACATCATAAAATGGTAAATATTGTGACAATGTTTTAATAGGCTGCTTTATTCTGTGAATAAATATATTCAGATTTTCTCATTTTTCACAAAACAAAGAAATTTTGCAAACCAAAAATATTTAATACATCTGTCTGAAATGCAACAGAAAAAGTATTCTCTAATTTCTTTCCCTTCAATTGTAGCCATTGAAAGAGTATTACTCTCATCTCTCTGTACTATTTACTGGTGCTATTAAATTATAATCAATGAGATATATATTGTCATCATTCTAATACACAGCACTCCAAAGTACAAACTTGCTTCCATATAGGGTTACAGACTCTATTTTGTGTGTTCATGATCTAATACCTAAATGTGTAAGGTGTTGACTAATTAGTTGCTGAGTTGCTTTTTTCCATTCCAAATTGATTATACCTATTTAAATTTAAAATAATTCCATGAGTAAATCCCTTCATGACACCTGTTTTTCAAGGACATGGAGGGGTTACTTCCTGCTACACCCGCAATCTCTCAGGAAGCCAAAAGCTCAGTTCTTTTATCTGCATTAATTTTTAGGGTGTCTTTTCTTTCAGGCTCCTGAAATCTGTGGTATATACAGAACTGGATCACATTTATTTTCAGTCTGTTTGACTGATCAATAGAATTTACTAACATAAATATATACAGGCTCATATGTATATACACACACTAATACACATAAATATATATCCATACATACACTAACATATTGTGCATAATTTTTTCCCCCCAAAGATTTTAGCTGGTCTCAAATTAAGGCATGTTTGGCTGGGTAAGCCAAAGCCTTCCTGAAGCTGAATCTGACAATGGGCAGAAAGGGCAACAAGGACTTCTAGAGATCTATTAACAGCAAATGGAAAAGTGTGGGCCTGGTGCTGAGTGAGAATGGGTACCTGGTGACACAGGACATGACAAAGGCTGAGGTGTTTGACACCTTCCTCACCTTGACAAGGTGATCTTAGCAAGACCTTGGCAAGACCCACCTTCATCAATCCCTGCCCTGGCACCTACTGGAACATGGAAGATTAAAGGTCAGTGGAGGAGTATCAAGCTAGGGAACATTTAAACTGAACGGACATAGGCAATCTGTATCAGGATGGGATGCAGCCATGGTTGCAGAGAGAGTTGGTTGCCATAATTCAAAACCTCTCTCAAATATCTTTTTAAGCTATGTCAAGACAGGGAGGTTTCTGAGGCCTGGATAAAGAAAATACAACTTCTTTCTTCAAGAAGTGCAAGAAGGAGGACCCAGGGAACAGCCAACCATGCCCCAGGCTCTGGGCAGGTGATAAAGAGAAAATCTTGAAAGCTATTTCTAAACATGTGAGGGTCAAGAAGGTGACTGAGTGTAGTCAGCATGGATTTATGGAGGGGAAAGCACGTCTGACCAAACCAATAACTTTATACAGTGAAATGACTAGATATGTGGATGAAGGAGGAACAATGGATGTACTTTATCTTGACTTCAGTAAGGACATGACCTGGACAATGGGACAGAGTGCACACACCCTCAGCAAATTTCCAGATTACACAAAACAAAGAGGAATAGCTGATACACCAGATGGTTGTTTTGTCACCCAGAGGGACTTAAGCAGGATGAAGAAATGGACTAACAGGAATGTCATGAAGTTCAGCAAAGGGAAATGTGAGGTCCTGTAGCTGCGTAGGAATAAACCCATGCACCAGTACGGACTGGGAATGACTGGCCAGAAGCTTTGCAGACAAGGACCTGATGGACAAGGAGTTGAATATGAACCAGCAATGTGTCATTGCTGCAAAAAAACCCAACAGCTTCCCCAGGCTGAATTATGATGAGTGTTCCAGCAGGCTGAGCGAAGTGTTCCTTTTCCTCTGCTCAGCCCTGGTGAGTCCACACCTGGAGCGCTGTGTCCGGTTCTGACTACCCAGTACGAGAGGAATACAGCAACATCAGAAAGAGTCCAGCAAATGTCCCCAAAGATGATTAATGAACTGGAGCACCTGTCACATGAGGAGAGGCTGAGAGAGCCAGGACTGTTGATGGGAGAAGGAAGGTTCAGGGTGTACTTCATGTGAGTAAAGAAGACTGAGTCAGACACTTTTCAGTGATGTCCAGTGATAGGACAAGGCAAAGGACACAAACTGCTATACTCTATTTAAATCACAAAACCCTTTTATTGTAAGGGTCATTAGACACTGGTAGAAGTTGTCCAGAAAGGTTGTGGAGACTCCAACCTTGATACTATTCAAAGCCCAGACGGACTCCATCCTTGGCAACTTGCTCTTGTCAATCTGCTTTGAAGCAGAGGGGTTGGACTACATGGCTGTTAGAGACTCCATCCAACCTCAGCCATTCTGTAATACTGTAATACATTGAAGCAATCAGTAATTTAATGCAGGGAATTGCTGCTGCCACCAGAGGTATAGTTTCCCTGCTTTGACTTCTTTGCCAGCAAGAAAAAAATCTTACCTCTTGAAAAATAGAGTCTCCAGCACATGCATACACATCAACATGTATTTTTTTCTGTATGTCAACCTGAGTAACCATCTGAATAAAATCTAACAATAATTCATGTACAGAAATTTTTAAAAGTTAGTGATTTTCCTGGCCTAGGACTTTCAGGACTGTAAGACATAGTTAAATAAATCTAGGTAATTGGCAACAGAAATCATTCACAATTGCATTTGGAAAGGACTTTTAACTATTTTCTGTATCTGAATTGTTGCAATTTTCTCAAAGCTCACACAATAATAATTTCTCATTTTATTATAACTTGAGGCTATTTTTTCCCCTTGTTAACCAAATATTCTCTGATTCAAAGCAGCAATCCTAACTGGCATTTTTAAACCTAATTGTATTATTTTAATGGGCTTGGAAACATAGATGCTTTAGTAATTTAGTGTAATTGGCTCAGCTTGCTTATGAAAAAAAGAAAAGGAAACAAAGCTTACTTTTCAATTTCATTATGCTGCCTCGGGAAGAAACAATACAGAATGATAAAATTTATGTACAGTCTTGTTACAACTGAATATGTTAATTACTTTTTACCAAAACAACTTGATGTTACTAGGAAACAGAGCAACAAAGGCCACAGGTGGTAATGAAAGATGAATGTCTTATCAGAATTGACTAATACTGCTTGAGTTGCCAAAGTAACCATAGTGTCTCCTAAAAATGTATACTTTGACATTCACTTATCAATGCTACTGAAATGCAACCCTTATCATGACCGCATAGCAAATTTCATTTCCGTATAAATGATGAATATGCAGATTCTGCCATTATTTGAACATCTCAGTTACTTCTTTTTCATGCATAGGAGAAAAGAAACATTTCTTCTGGGTAGATTTCATTCCCTGAAAGGAACAGGCTGTTGCTTCACTGATTTATCTTACAGTTTTGCTTTTGGGTTTTGGGTGATTATACAGTAGTTTTGCTTTGGATTAAGGGGTAGTAGTTTCTCTTTCCTTTACCAATTTCTTTTTGCTATATTTTCCTACATCCCATTGCCTCTTTTAGCCACATACTGCTACCTACAAATGACAAAACATATTGAATGTGCTGTTTCACGGAGAATCGAAGACTTTTCTTTCAAATTTACTTTATATCTGCATTGCCATAAAATCTCAGAAAATTGTTTGGATATGAGCCACAAGAGTCTTCGTTATACCTCTAGTTGTCATTTTCATACCTGCAGTAAAAACAAATGTACATGTTTCTTAGCTTTCACCTACACTATTATAGAAAATTATGCATGTTCTGTATGTTATCACTACACCTACATGACTGCATACAGGACTGTAAAAAGGGAAAATGTCTCTTTGTTGGTCCTTTGAAGCAAAAGTAGGCTACAAGAAATGCCCTGGCAGCAGTATGGCACTGTTGATATTTTATTTATTGATTGAATAATTTTTTATATGCAGCTGGTCAGTAGAACGCTGACCAGGAAGTGCAGCAATTGTTCAGGGACTCGTGGAATAGGAGAGAAACTATAGCACTGTGTATACAGGTGTAGTGGTAAGTGGTAAAGAAACATGAGAAAAGAATCAAAACAGAAGGGCAGGAGTCTCATGTTCAGCGTGTGAGGTTTAACAGATCTGAGTTGCATAAAGCCAAGTATTTTGACTTGCTGAAGTTCTGTTCTTGGCACACATGTAAATGATTACCAATTGAAAGACAAAATTCAATCCTACTTCCTTTGTTGATATAAAACAAAAGTATGACTTTCTCATCTCCAGAAATTGGCCATGAAAAATGTCTGTAGAATTTTCACAAACATAGGCATACAATATCATCTTGGGAATAGGTGACTTCCAATACTTCAGAGAAGAAAACCAAAATGTTTCTCAGCTGTTGAATACTGCAGGCTGTTCTCGGTACAATCTCATCGGAAATTCAACCAGTGAGTTATGAAGCTCATCAAGAAAAACATTTGAAATTCCAGGTAACACTTTGCTGTTAATTAAATATTTTTCACTGTGCTGTACTGATTGTCTAGAGGGATAAGTTTTATCTCCTCTCATTTCAGACATCTACAAGTGAAATGTCTACATTTGAGTGTTTGGATATGTACGACAATGAAGAAAACTTTGACTACACCGGAAGGAAATTTGTCTGACCTCATAGATACCTATGTCAGGATGAGAAGAATTACTCGCTGGAAATACCTCTTCCCTGGCTGAAAAGGGAAGTGGAGAGTTCACGCTTGGACACTAACGGTACAGCTACTTAAATTATGGTGCAAAATTATCCATGATGACTACAATACACAAGACTGTTCAAACAACTGACACTTGATGTCAATGTAAAAGCACCAAGCTGAAACAGTCTACAGTGTATAGCTATCACAGAAAATAAACATTAATCTTAAGAGAAATCGTAAGACATCAAAAAAGTTTGGGAACAATTTAAGTTATAAATGGCTAATACATTTTGTGCACCAGTTTTACAAAAACCTTGTATTGGTATCATTCAAATCTTAAAAGCAGTATCAAAATCTTAAAATATAAATATATTTTCCCCCGAAGAAATCTGTCAGTTTTTGAAGTCTTTGAGTATTATCTGTAAGCTTCATTGCTTCACTACCACTTTGACACAGTCCTATTGAATGCAGTGCCAATTGACCTATTTAGAGAAAATGCTACCCCTCAGTTTCTTACTGTGGCCAAATCTAACTTTCCTCAGACGTTTCCTTTTTTTTTTTTTTTTTTCCGGTTGCTGTTGAATTCAAAAAAGTTAGTCTAAGGCTGAAATTGAACTTGCAGGCCAGGCTCTGTCTTCTTCATGAGAAATTGCGAGCAGATTGAAAGTTGCAACAGAAAACTGGACAAGTTTAGGATTTTAGATCCCCAGGTGCTGACCTAGTAGCACTAGTAAATATTCAATCGAGTGCTAGTAAACATGTTGGGTTTTGCATTCATCACCATCCCATATATCACTATTTTTTGAATGAAACAAATGAAAACAGACTGAATAATTACAATTTATTCTCCTGGAGTTCTTTCTCTACCTCCAAATGTTATATGCTATGAAAGCAATGACATTTACTTAATTCTTTTTCTTATAGTTCAGGTCCAATTAGAATTTTTTTCACAATAGCTAATACAATCTTATAAGCTTTAATATTCTTGAATAGTTCATTCTAATGTTTTCCAGTCAAGCTACTGGTCAAGCATGCACCAGAATCCAGAATAGTTTTGATTCCCATAAAGTCTCAACTGCTGTCGAATCTGAAAATCTT
>VWZG01003921.1:201877-220607 GCA_013396735.1 Grallaria varia | reverse complement strand
TTTGAAGTCTTTGAGTATTATCTGTAAGCTTCATTGCTTCACTACCACTTTGACACAGTCCTATTGAATGCAGTGCCAATTGACCTATTTAGAGAAAATGCTACCCCTCAGTTTCTTACTGTGGCCAAATCTAACTTTCCTCAGACGTTTCCTTTTTTTTTTTTTTTTTTCCGGTTGCTGTTGAATTCAAAAAAGTTAGTCTAAGGCTGAAATTGAACTTGCAGGCCAGGCTCTGTCTTCTTCATGAGAAATTGCGAGCAGATTGAAAGTTGCAACAGAAAACTGGACAAGTTTAGGATTTTAGATCCCCAGGTGCTGACCTAGTAGCACTAGTAAATATTCAATCGAGTGCTAGTAAACATGTTGGGTTTTGCATTCATCACCATCCCATATATCACTATTTTTTGAATGAAACAAATGAAAACAGACTGAATAATTACAATTTATTCTCCTGGAGTTCTTTCTCTACCTCCAAATGTTATATGCTATGAAAGCAATGACATTTACTTAATTCTTTTTCTTATAGTTCAGGTCCAATTAGAATTTTTTTCACAATAGCTAATACAATCTTATAAGCTTTAATATTCTTGAATAGTTCATTCTAATGTTTTCCAGTCAAGCTACTGGTCAAGCATGCACCAGAATCCAGAATAGTTTTGATTCCCATAAAGTCTCAACTGCTGTCGAATCTGAAAATCTTGACTGTGACTCACAAAAGGCTCCAAAGTGGGCCACTGAAATCAGCAAAACTGATTAAGTTGGAGGCAGAAAAGCTCTTCTACCTGACACTGAGGGAACTTTCTTACATAAAAATTACCTCCAGGGATTCAATCCCTTTGATGGGCAGCTGAAATTTTCATTTACAGTGCTTGCAAATAATGGATCACTGGAAAGTTTACATTTATTATGAATTGTAGACTTTAAAATCAATTGATTATGAAATTACCGCATCAACATTTTGACTCAGAACAAAAATGCATGCAAAATGTAAATAAAACCTGTACGCATGGTCTGGGGATAATATGTCTACTTTCATTAAGCTATCACACAATGTCCAATGTTAATGCATGAAGTCTGCATCTTAATTAAAGTACTTATTGAAAAAGTTTTATATAAAAGGGATGAAAGATAACAGGATTGGGATTACACAAGAAATAGATGCAGACTACTAGAGTGAGTATTATGAAAATCTCTTATTCAATTCCTTTTATTGTTGGTGGTGTGCATAACACTGTAAGTGAAGAATATTCATTTTTTAAAGCAAATAAGCAAGCAAGCAGATTCTGGCTGAATAGTACTAATCTTTCACCTCAAGCCCTCATGTTTAACCAGATTACACGTGTGCTGTGCACACTAACCTTACAACCTTTCCTTTTCTGCCTTACATTATTGTGGTTATTAAATAATAATAGTTCCCTAAAGTACCCTGTGGAACAAAGGTGGTCATGTGGCGAAACATGTGAGATGTACTCATTGTGCTCCTTTCCAAAGGATTAGCCTGCGAAGTAAAGAGATTTGTTTAAAGCCAGTGACAAGTCATAAAGAAATGAATCCAGATCCTTTCAGTCTGATGTCCCTTACTCTTGAGTCATTTAGCTCCATGTTATCATATGGCCTATTTGGAAAACCTTCTGTTTTCCATAATGGTGATCCTTTATTCCTTAATTTGAAAATGTTATTGTACTTGTTCTTAAGCCACATCACTGCATGCTGTCACCAAGATGAACCAAACCATACAAATAAAAAATAAACTTTCACATAGACTCGCACAGTAACAAATGCATTGTTCCACCTACTTTACGTCCCTTGTTATTTTGTCTGAAAATTTTCCACTGCCTTAGAAATTTGCTTAAAAGAAATACTTGCATAGATAAAAAGTGTGTTACTCTGTCCATTTGAATATAGATTCAAAGTCACACCCTAAAAGCCCACACAGCTACACTACTTAGTCCTTACTAACACATACTTCTACTATGAAACAATCAGAGTAATTGATTTATAAGGTCAAAGTTTTGGGCACTCTAATCAATCCCAAATCCATCCTGAAGTGAGACTGTGGTTAACTGCCTTGTGCAGGACAAAGAATGGTATTTGGGGTGAATAAGAAGCGCTCTTGTGCCAATGAGTTTTCGCTCAGACCTGAATACACAGCTCTCGTCCATCTCCCATTTCTTGACATAACTGCCATCATAGAAAGATTTTTATCTAGTCGGCTCATGAATTCTTACTTCAATGCTTCAAAGGTCTTAGTGTTAGCAAGTTTATGATGTTGATTGCCTGTTTCCTTTTTCTTTCATAAATTTGGAGAACTTACTTGAATTTATTTTATTAAGTATTTTTTTTATTTCAAGACTTTCTATTAATCAAGAAGCTTCAGTTTCTTCCATCTTTTCTCAGAAGTTGTGTTGTCTCGTATTTCTTATTACTCTGTCTGCACTATCTGCAATTGCTCCTTCTCAGCTGTGTCCACGTCTGGAAAAAATGCCACTGTTTCACAGCACAATGTATATTTATATATCTTTTCAAAAACACTCCTGTCCATCCATCCCACTATATACTTGGGGTTTTTTTTGGCAATATCATGCCATTTTTGCCTTCTGCTCAGTTTGTAATGACTTATGGCTGTAAAAAAATCTTTTTCTATAAGATATTGTATAATCAACCTTTCCCTAGCCTGTACTTCCACTACTGTTTCTCCCAAATTGACTTTTCTTTTTTTTTTAAATTCCCTCCGTTTTCTTCCCAATGGTTTCCCCAACATTACAAAATCTTGCCCTTTGATGTTGGAGGTTCAACTGTGTACAGGTTATCA
Source organism: Grallaria varia (assembly GCA_013396735.1). NCBI lineage: Eukaryota > Metazoa > Chordata > Aves > Passeriformes > Formicariidae > Grallaria > Grallaria varia. Next base: position 217,795 of record VWZG01003921.1, on the reverse strand, counting down.
TCACTGGAAAAATTGAATAAACGTTCCATTGTCTAATCCAAATCAATACTGTGAATATTAAATAACAGCAGACATAGTACAGACGCTGCAGAACCTTTCCAGTACATTCACCTAAACCAACACTGAAGCACTGATACCAGCTCTTTGAGAATGACTTTCCAATCAAGGTTATGTATAGCCTGCTAACAGAGCTGATAACCAGTAAAAAAACAAAAATAGGATAAAAGCCCTGAATGGACCTCATGTGAGTCTGAGTGCATTGCAAATTTATAATTGCAGGCAGCTTGACAGCAGTGTTTTATATGTGTTAAGAGAACAGAGAAAGAATCTTTCTTCTTCAGAACACTAGTCACTCTTACAGCATGAAAAATTATTTTCCAAGACTATCTTATTAGCAACATCATGCATTATACAACAGCACTGCTTGTTCAAACTGTTTTTCTGATAAGAAACACTGCATTTTAAAAAGCAACCTCTATTTTAATATTTAATACCTAAGCATATCTAGATCTCCAAAAGTAGCAAGCTATTTAGGCAAGTAGTGCACTTCGTGTAATGTTAAAAGCATTGCTGGCATTTTATGTTATCTGCTTTTTAATGACTATATTTTCCTAACATTAAAAATGAATTAATATCTTTCCTTAAGTAGTCTGCTGAATGCTGAAAGAGTAAATCTGACAGGGTTACTCATACCTTGCTTATACTGTAGAGACCTACACATCAGTTTGTTTTTCATACTTTTGAAAGGAAATGGGTTTGCTTCAAAACTCAGTATCTCCAAAGCTTATCACAGTTATGCCTGGGCACTAAGTCGAAAAACATACACTTATTACCTTCAAACTTCTTTCAACAAATGCTAAGTCACAACTGCTCTTACTGGCATTTAAATTCAGAGATAAGTGAGCTGTATCAATTCTTCAAAATTGCATATGGTCGAAAATTTGTAGCAAAGAAACCCTGTTGTGCAGTGAAGTCCTAGGAAGACTAACAACAAAGATCAAATCTCTCTTTATTTTATCCTTGTCTCTAACATTGTATGTGTTTTCATCATACTAGAAAATATGTGCATAAGTATGCACACTTAGGCAAGTAAATTCTTTTCTGAGGTTCTTCCCTGTCCCTTGTAAGCACTGCACAGGTTTTATTGATTACTAAACAGAAGCAAAAATGACCACTCATAGCATTCTTAATGTAAAACAGGAATTCTGGGATTATAAGCAAATATTGTGTCCTGTATTTCTGTGGTTTCCCATTTTTGGTGCATTTCTTTCTCCTCATATTCACTTCAGGTTATGTATTGCAGCCTGAAAAGCAGCCCTTCATTCCAGCCTGCTAATGGCCTTTTATTTTATCATCTTTTTTCTCTTTACACCCCACAGTAAGAGGTAAAAGANAAAAAAACCCTCCAAAAACCTCAAAAAGCACTTCAAAAAACACTGATTTTTATTTTTTTTTTTTACATTGAGGGAAGATCATGTTGTTTTATCATAATTTTTGACTGACTTACTAAATTTCTTAGGCACCTACAATATACTGTAGCTGATGTTAGAAAACCACATATCAGTAATTTTTTCATCAACTTTACACTCTGTGCTGCAAATTTTGGCAGTGTTTAATGGGAAAGAAATGCTTCACTGAGGACAGTATATTAAGCTATTCCCTAAACTAAAACTAAGACAGACTAGATGCAGTGTCAACAAAAACTATGCAAAATAATTTCAGAACCCAGCCTCAGAGACTTTAATCAATACCTAAGAATTCAAACACAGATATTCCTCTTCTGAGACCACATAAATGTATGTCTTCATATGAGAAAATGAAGTCACAGAAAATCTTCCCTGACCTTGGTATGCAACACGCTAATAGCCGAGTAGCAGTTAAGGCCTAAGGCAAAAAACTGACTGTCCTAATATTCTGCAAACTATATAATTCAGCTTTCTTCAACATGCTTGTTACTATAGACCCAGAGATTTGAACTATGGCACTCCTCTCCCTTCTTAAAATGTAAGCACAGCAATAAAACTAATTACTATTTTTGTACAGCTACAAAAAAAAGAAAAAAGAAAAAAAAAAGGTCCCACTTTCCTTTGTATTTACATACTTACAGCTCAGTGTGTAAACCCAAAATGAAAGGGACAAAAAGTTTTTATGGTGCATGAATGGCAAGATCAGTTATAGCTCCTATTCTTGGAGTGAATGTTCTTTGTAGGCATATTGTAGACTTTGAAAATGTTTTCCCTCATATTTAAAAGAGGCTTTATTTTAGTGGTTATATATTGATTTCCCTCTAGAAGCAATGATTCCTTCACCCACATGATATGTTATTCTCATGCATGCTGACATTTCTAATGCAGTATATTAAATAAAGGACAGTAGCCTATTCATCCTACTCACTTGAAGTACTCCCTGGAAGCAATGACAAGTATTTCACAGTACTTCACAAACTTCATCAAAATCATCTACATCAACTTCTAAAAAAGCAACGATTACTTGCAGTTTTCCAGTCTGACAAACAGTGCTTCATTATCGTAACCTAGTAGTCTACAGAAACTTTCCCATAAGGGAAAGCAACTATTTTTCATACTAGAAGCATCACTATAATTAGCCCACTACTGAGCCATCCTTAGCCCAGGGCTTAGTCAAGAAATTATATCTGGAAAACAGCATTTGATTAGGATAAACTTATAAATTCATTATGCAAGTCTCCTAGCTATCATTTAATGTGGATAATTCAAACTCCTTTTCATAAGTTATTTAATGAGACAATAAGTATCCATGGGACAGGGTATTAGAAGTTCTTACTAATATATTTGTGCCAGTATACGTCATACATATGGCTTGGCTCTGTGTTCAAAAACAGGTGTTTAAAGATAGAATAAGAATTAAATGCCATCCGAGAGTATGCATTTCTATATTACTGTAGCAACAAAGCTAATTTAATTCATGGTATTCCTCAGTGATTCATGTAAAAATAAAATGAAAATTACTAAGATTTGCTTCCAAGTATAATCTTCCCTTCATTAAAAATAAAAAGGGAGACTTTCTGCCTGTCCCAGACTTGCTACCAACTTCAAGAAGATTTAAATTATCATTAATAAGGAGAAAACCTCAAACAATTCAGAAAACTGTTAGACTTAAGTTCTGCATCTCAAGAACAGTGAGGCATATCCTGTTGGAGCAATTTCTGAGGCACCATACATGGGCCTGCATGGATTCATCTTTCATAAAACATGACTGCTTCACTATCATCTTGGATAGCTCATCCTAGCTATTCAAGATGTAGATGTGGAGAGAAAAGGTTTTATTTTCCTCCTTATCAAGGCTGGTTCCCCTTCCACTCTGCAGCAAACATCTCTGTTACTATGTACTCCTCCCTAAGTTCCATTCCGTAGCTCTGACTTGCAGACGGGCATTAGGAAGACAGCCCTCTCCATAGCAGTGGTGGCTACTTTGCCAATCACGTATTTGGCACACCCATGCCTCTCTGACAGCAGAGAATTCTCTGCCAGCACAGCCACCACACTCTTTGAGAACTCGTACTGCTTGGCTTCTCCATGATGACCTTTCCCATCACATTTTTGCTCCGACATTTGTCAGCCTGAACCCTTGGATTAATAGGAAGGAGGCATTCTTCACAGTGGTGAGTGGTGCTCATGCCTGGAAGTTTAGTTTCAAGTTACTGCACGTCAGCAGCCCTTGTGTGAGAGAAGAGAGCATCTCAGGCAGGTCTGGCAGCTCTTGTTCGAAAACTTGTGTTATCCCTACCACCCGGTGATAACAGCGCAAGCAGATGGGAGGCCCTATATTGGTGGGTGCTGCAAATTTATGCAAATTAAGACTAAAAAAATACAGCCTGAGGGTTAGGCAGGTCTTGCCGCCAGGAAAACAACTCCTGTCAGGACGAATGAAGCTCTGCAGAAAGTCTGGGGCACTTGAAGAAAGAATAAAACCGGTAAAAACACTAAAGAACCCTGAAGTACAGTAATTACAGACCATTTTCTTTTCTGCAGTGGCACGTATGGAAAAAATGGACTTAGAAGTGACACATGGCAGCCACTGGGCCCATGGGCACGTTGCATGAGGCAACACCTGGAGGCAGAGAACTGAATAGACAGGTCTGCTGGTCCCCCTGCCAGAGGACAGCTCTGGACAGGCCTAATTTGTCAGCAATTTGTACCCAGAACCTTCCAGCAAATTAAATTAAGTAGTTTCAGTTCAAACATAACTTTTTCTTGGATGGTAAATGGATGTTGGAATGAGTGGTTTTATTTTTACATAATCCTGACTCAGATTTCATCCAATCTGGAAACAAAGCAAAGAGAATGACAAGGCGTTATTTGGATACTCTCTCTCCTCCCAAAAGGACCAGAAAAGTTCAGTGACAACAGCTCTGGACCAGAGTCACACCAAGACCATCTTCCCCTTACTGCTCTTCACTATTCTCTGCGCTCCAAGAAACCCTAGTGAAAATACATTTACTCGGCTTCTCTGTCTGTCATTTCTACTGGATCACCTTCTTCATGATCTTCACATGGTCATTATGAAAGTGTGAAAAGCTTGCAGAGTGCCTTTTGCCTGCTCCCACCACGAGCACTAACATGGCAGCAACATTAGAGACAGTGAGAAATTTTACATATGCAGATGATTCACTCCCTGCTTATGTGATATATTATTGTTATTCAAAAAACAACCAAGGACACAGAATCTGAAAGTAACTATAATTCTACCATGCAAGCACCATAACTTTATCCTGTGAAGTTACCTGTAAAAATATGATTGGAGTATTATGTTTCTATGTTATTTTCTTACTGGAACACAATAAATTCTTGTCAAGCCTGCTAAAGTTGGAGGACTTTATTCAGCTAAAGCTTAAATCAGTCTGACTTATGCAAAATTTGAGAGGGATGAGAAAGGTGCCCTTTGCCATATCTCACTGGTACCTCATGTACCTTGAGATCAATATTCATTGTGTCGGGCTGTATTCTAAATTCCCACTGGTGCAGAAGGCACTGGGAGCCCAAGCAGGCACAATACTGCCTTCATCTTGGAAGATTAAGCTAGAGAAGATTTGTTCATTACCATTTCAAGACATGCAATTGAGGCTATTTTTGGTTCCAAGTATTTCTGTGCTCAGGCAGTTGTCTCCCCTTTCCTATTAGCCTTTACTTTGCTTGATCAGGTGGCCTGTCATTTGGTACCTGCCTGTCACTTTCTTGGCCTCACAAGTTTTGACGGGCTTTTATTGGTAGAAAGGTCTCATCATGCCTTCAAAATGTGAAATCCACATCTGTTAACTATTGGGGGAGGGAGGTCCAGGCAAAATGGATAGCTGTAACTGCGTGGAGAAGCTTTATGCCTTCAAATCACAAGCGGATGACCCCATCATGTGTAGTGTGCACAGTTTGCAACAGAAATTTTAATTAACTGGGTAAGGAACAATCTGTCATTAATGCATATGATGAGATGGTGTCAAGTTAAAAAAATGGATTGCAAGTAAAAAGTAAGGCTCACTTTTACCATGAATATTTCTTTTATTTAATCTGGAAAACCTGCTTAGTGCATTTCTTTAAAAAAAAAAAAAAAAATCATTAAAAACGTCAAGGCTCAGTTTGCTTTATGTTTGCCTTACAATTTCTGAAGGATTTTTCCAAGGATGATGAGGGACAAGATCCTTGTTAAAGAACACATTGAATCTTATCCAGCAAAGATGACAAAAAATCTTCAAACCATTCCTGACCATATGTCACAACTCCTGAAGGCAAATGAAGGCTTTTACAGCTTTTAAATAATCTTTGGCAATGACAGCTGCTAAGACACTTACCCTCCTCTCCACTCTCTCCTTTCTTATAAATGGGAGGGAAAAAGTTGTGCTTTCATTCACCCTGCTTCCAGCATCACTCATCATGACCTAGGTTACTGTAAACTAAACATTAAAAACAACATGAAAAGTCTACTTAATGTGTGCAAATTGAGAAACCTGTTATCTACAGAGCTCACGCAGTTTTCAAAATAAAGATACTGTCTCGCATTCTTAAACTATAACACTGTTCAAGGGCAAAATGTATTTACTTTGGTGTTTCTAGTGCTAAATCAGCTCCAGACACAGAGAAATAAATAATCCTGTTAACCTCTGTATAGAAAACCTGCAAAGGCTGAATTCTATAAATCACTATATTTAAGATACTTAAAAGTATGGTTTTTGCATCTGTTTTCTGCTGTTGAAAGGCACAGATTAGTACATCAGAGTGTAAAACAGGACCTGAATTTTAGAGAAAACAGCAGTCCTTGTGACTTCAATAGAACATTTATCTCCTTACAGAGAATCTTGTGAGTTATGCAAATCAGTCTAACAAGCCTGGGAGAGGGTTGAGAGTGCACTTATCCATAAGTACATTTTCTCATATCATAGGTTTCTAGATAGAAGAATAAATTATATTTTAAAATATTTGTTGTGGTATGTTTACAGGTGTCCCCAGTGGGACTGGTTGGCTTTCAGTTACTGGCAATGGCTGATTTCTAGAAGCTGAAGATTTCATCCGTAGTGAAACGCTACATTTACTGCATTTTAGTTAACTTAAAACTACATAGGGAATCCAAATACAAAGTACATCCTGTGTTCAACCATGTAACTTAGATTTCTATATTTCTTGCAGAATTTTTAGTCTACAAATCAGTTAATTAACTTCATAAACAGACATACTTTTCCTCAATATAGGTAATAACATGGTGACAGCCATGAGTAAGGAATCTAATGGTCTAAATATTCTTTATCACATATATCTGTCTCAAAAATCAGGATGTTAAAAAACAAACAAAAAAAGTATTTGCTATATTTTTAAAATCTTAGTTGACCTCCAGCTTATTTTTATTATAATATAATAACTGTCTACAATTCACTGTGCTTAATGGATGCACAAGTCAGTATCATCAAGGTCCCCTGTGTCATTAGGAGCCAAAGTTCCACAGGTGTCAAATGGTGCGGTGTTTTACCCTCAGCCGTATATAGCCTGACAGTTAAAATACAGTTTGACACATACACACTTTCAAAAGTCTAGCCCCTTATTTTTTAAAGTTTTACTTTCTGGAGTCTGATGCCCAGTTGGTACAGAGCACAGGCTGTGTGAATTTGTAGCTATCTATTCCCATCAGAGCATTCCCATTGGTGAGGAAAAGAGAGTGCCTAGGAATAAGGAGTCTGTTGATGGTTGATTATGCCAAGTTAATAAAAAACAAAAGCAATGATTTGATGCATCTTATTTGAGGCAATTAGTTGATTTCTGGTTTTTAGTTTTGGGGTTTTTTTCAAGAAAGAGAAGCAAAGAAGCACCTGAAGAATGTGGTGGTAGTTCTCAGAGTCTACCACTTAAATGGAAGATCTGGGTTCAACACTCCCTTCATCCAGGAGAATAAACCTTCACAAGAACATGCCCTCATCCCTTCTGCGTTCATAGTGAAGATTTCTGTTCCTGTTGTAAAACATTGTCTGTGGTGACTAAATGAATAGGAATATGTAATTTTCTCAGGTCTATTTGAGTGCGACTAAGTTAAAGTAATGCTTTACGCCTAAAATCCATTATAAATACACCCACTTGCAAATTTATAAATGTATTTTACACATCTATGCAGATATGTTCCTGCAAATTGCACTTACAGCTAATGTGTCTGGCAAACCGGTGTTTTCACTATCAGGATATAGTGAAACACATGACATATGTCAAGTATTTGCTGACCAAATAAGCAGAAACTGGTATGCATATGCCTATGTACTTTCTATGGTGAACAGAAAACATGACATGTATGCATGCTTTCAAATCCAGCCAAGTTCCTCTGAGCTGTATTTTATACCCCCATTAATTATATAAGAGAAATGGGAAGATCTGGAACTGAAGCAGTTTTTGAGGACAGAGGCAAATAAATAATTGAACACTGCATTGCTGCAGATAGCTTCCACATTCTTTTGCCCTAAGATATCTCTTTCAAGCTTCAGGGAATTAATAAATTAGACCACTGATCCATCTATTACACCTGCTTTGGGGGAACACAAAAAAAAAAGGAAAAAAAAAAAGCCCCACAGGGTGGAAACATCTTGTAATTTATTCCCCTTTACTATTGCTTGACATGTTCCCAACTGAAAGAAAGAGTAAAAAGTCTTTTTAAAAACCTGGATTTAAAAGTGGGTCTATTTTTTTATTTTAGTGGATGACATGAAAATACTAAAATTTATTTCCAAACATTCTCAGAAAACACTTTATATCCGTAGGCAAATGATTTTAAATACATATATATGTTTTAGGTAGTACTAATTTTTTAATCTATTTAAGATACTTTTGCTGAGTTATGACAAATCAGAAAAGTTATAGTTAGCAACAACTAAAACAATTATGAGATTATATTCTTGAATTTATGCGAAACAACAGGTCAGTGTAAATTTAGTCAAAATTCATGAGCTGTGTGTTTTCTCTGAACCAAGCCTGCACTCAGGCTGGCCCGAGAACATGGACATGCCTCAATCCAGTCCTTCAGAGGCTGAAGCCCTCTCTCACATGCTGGGAGATTAAAGTCAAATTTCCTTCTCTTCTATGGTGAGGCTGGTTAAGGAGTAGCAGATGAGACTATATTGTAATTTCGGCACTACTTTATTTCTGATGAACTCCCTAATTTAGCAAAAGAGAGTTCCTAGATGAGAAAACAGAATCCCGAGACTGCCACTCCCCTTCTCTTTGCAATCTTCACAGCCAACAAGCTGTCTTCTTGAGTGTTTTCTTCAAACTTAGGTGCTGAAAACTCATGCCCATGGCTTCAAACAAACTTTTTAATGCATATTCCTGTAAAATTTTTTAGGCTGCCTTTGTGCAGCCCCATTTTTTTTTCCTAATCACGAAAACACCGTGTACCCAAGAAAACACTGTGAAGGACCCGCTATAATCTCTTCCCTCCCTCATTCTAAAACCCATCAAGAAATCCTCTTAAATGCCACTGTGCAGTATGGAGGAAGGCTTAAACATTATTATTAAGTTTCCACACTGTCTAGCTCCAGATTTAGCTGGTTTCTTTCTGCTGTTGTCATTTAATTATAAATGCTGAAGCTTTTAGCAGCACAGAATCAGTTATGTTTGGTCATGAATGATTAAGTTTGTATGAAGTTTTTACCAGCACATTAATCATCAGGTATAGAAAGAAGCATGACATTGGTTAAAAATTCACCACTTTACTGCCCATGGGAAGTGTAAAGTCTTTGCAGACAGTCAGAGATTGCTTACCTTTATGACAGACCAAGTGCTGAGTAAGACGCATTGAATTTGCATCCCCCTAAACAGTACTTTCAGTTGGTTAATAAGACAAATTGTCTTCTGACAATATGAATGGCAGCAGCAGGAACAACAGCAGTGTCAAAATCAGATTAGGAGCTTTAATTATGCTTTATTTGATGCCTGCTCCTGGAACCTAAACTAGTTCAGGGGATTACAGCCATCTCTGTATATCCTTGTAGTTACCTGCCTAGCTCTGCCCAAACTCTTACTCTTATATGGTCCAGCCAAACTGGTTTTATACAGCAGAACAGCAACACACAGAGACTCTGGGCAAAGTGTGGCCCCTCTGTGGTACATTTTGAAAATGCACTTAGTAAAGGGCTGTGTTTCAATTTTCAAGTATGAGCAACTGTATGCACCTTTGGGACTTGGGACATTCATATTAACTGTCTGTTACTTTCACACCAAAAGAACCATCCTAAATGTCACTCATCTCTCAGTGTGAAAGTCCCTTTCTGCTTCTGAGATGCTGATTTTCAGACTGGGACATGTTATACCTATCTGTCAAGCCTGAAAATAAGTTATTGCAAAGGTAAGTAATCATAAAATTGTCTCCAGCAGTCCATGTTTTGAATTAAAGCTTTCTTTCTCTCCTGAATGGGTGAGAAGATTATTGATGTATCTCAACATTTTCTTTAACTCAGGGTAGAATAAACAGCTCTTTAAAGCAAATGTAAAATAGAAAACAGTTGCAAACGTTTATAGTAATCTATACTGAAGCTAGATGTGTGAACACCCAATCTAACAGATTTCTCTGAAAATCCAGCTCTCAAAAACAGTGTCAGGAATCTGTCTGTCCTCCTTTCCCACTGCACATCCTTAATGAGCATCTGTTCCTACTGAAACATACTGGGGTTAACAGATTATTTCTCTGTGTGCTCTCTTGGAGTTATCTACACATTCACTTCTTCCCACTTCCTAAATGTATTTACCTCTTTTACTTATTGGAGTGATGATACAGATAGCCCTCTCATCCAAAAGAATTTTGTTCTGCTGCTGTTGTAGATGTAAACATTGGCGTGATAGAACAGTGTTGCTTCCTGCACTTGCCTGACCCACTACAATCCCTTTGATTTATGAATAATTCCTTTTCCAGCCTGCATAAAAATGTCAGAGCAGAAATTTCCATGACTCCATTTACATTTATAAAATCAGATACATTTTTAAGCTAATTTTAAGATTATCAAATAGACTTGATACTAAAATGAAAATGAGACAAATATATTTATCTCACTACATGACCTCATAGATAAATACTGAACTCTTGTGTTAACTCTGCTGAGATGGCAGCTCTTTTGGAGTGCTCTCCCTTAAAGCTGCCTTTGGTAAGCACCATAATAACTTGTAAACTGGAAAAACCAGTAGTGCCACCAGCTAGTTAGGCAAGATGCACTCAAATGACCCCAATATAGCAGTAAGAATTTGAAAACTGCAGAAATTCAGACTAGCATTTTTCAAGGTGCAAGCCTCCAATGTAGTGGGAAGCAAATCTTAGCCCTCCAAAAACTCTGAAAAAGAACAATGTGTATATAAGAAGCTATGTAGACTTTAAGTCCGTTTCTTTGCACCTCCTGTTTGTAACTTGGATATAGAAACTATATGTCAAAGATATTTCATTTTTATGTGGGCAGTCTAAATAGGGGAGTACCAAAATGACCATGGCTATGACCCACATCACCTCTTTTTTTGACAGGCTTACTGTTAGATCATCGTGTTTGAGTTTCTGTGTAAAACAGCAGCTGAAGTCTGCATGGTAGAGCACCAGAAAAATAATAACAGAAAACATGGAAACTCAAGTAAGCAACAATAATAACCTTAGGTATCTTTACACAAAGTGACTGAAGACTCATAAGAAATCATTCATATACTGTATTAAAAGATCCTTAATACTACTCCTGATGATTTATCTTTGATGGACATGTGACTGTATTTGAAGGATCATTATTATTTTGCTTATTTGGCTGAAGACATTTATTTGTGCAAGGAAGTATGCTAAAGCATGACTATTAAGCAATTTATGTACAAATAACTTTCATGTCCTACCAAAGTAAGCATCTAAAGTAATATAATCTAAGGAAGTTTACAATAGCACAAAATACATATGGTATTCGTAATGATGATGCAAATTAAGGCTATCCAGCAGAAACTGGTTAATTTAGCATAAAAATAAAACCCAACTTCATTTTCTTTCAGCCTCTCTCTGCAGGACCAGTTATACCTCCTTTAAAGTGAACTTTCAGGAAAATAAAGCAATGGCATGATGAATATTCTAAAAGGTCAATACTAATTAACTGCATTAATGTATTTTTCATAGAAACAGCTGTTTGCGGACACATTGATTTTTTTAAAATGCTCCAGCAAAAGTTCCTTCAGCAAGATTTCTGTGAGAAACAACTTGAAGAAAGGCAGAGTACCGCGGTTTATGAACACTACATCATGTTTCGTGTGCACGTGTCTATTGTATCTGTGTGCATGTGTATATACATACATACACATAAATATGTTTACAAAAGTTTGCTCAAATCATTAGTTTAACAGTGTCAACATTTGCAAAGAAAACAAACCATATCCCCAGACATACTGCACCAGCATTGAAGGAAATCAAATGGCTGCCCAGATGCTATGAAGTCAGCTTCTGCGCTGACTGAAGTCTAACTTGAAAACTTCACCTGAACACTTTGTATGGTTCAGCTACAAAGAAGCTGTTCCTACAAATGATCCATCATCTTGTCAATTTCTCTCAAAAAGATGCGGCTTTCCACCTCCAAAGGTCTAGTTGTCTGTGAATGGCAAAGAAATTTAGTTCCTGGGCATGTATAAATGCCCTATGGGTTATCTTTTACATCAGCAATCAGTGCACCACAACAGGGTATAGAACAAAGAACTTTCTGTTGAGTTTTTGGAAACCTTTACTACAGGCTCATTCTAGTTCATTCTTGTGGTGCACAAGAATTTGCAGAAAAACATCTGATTAAGTTTCATTCAAAAATTCTTCACTTTCTACACTCCAGCACTGTTTCCATGATAGCAATGAAATAGTTAAAAATTAAATGGTCAAAAACCTCCTTCAAAATAATATGTTTCATCCTAGATAAAACGCTAATATTGATGCACCTGCTGTCAAGACATTACATGCAGTCTTTGTTCAATGTGATCTGTCTCAAGGCCTTTAACAGATGCAAGGAGCTATGAACATTTCTCTTGATATGAGTCTTACACAACACAAAAGATTATCAGACCAATTTCACTCTGTCATTCATTTGGCTTTCTAAGTGACAAGAGACTGCTTAACAGCATCCAGAGTCTATCTATAGAATAAAACTAAATAACAATATTGTTTGATTATTGAAAAAGCAACTGTTTGTAATGTGCCTAGTTCCTCTTATGGTAAGCTTTATAGAGTGGCTTTGACTGTTATTTGTACATACAACCTTGAAAAAAATCTAGTAGTTTGAAAGCTCTGAGACCAAAAAAGGGCCACAAAAATGATTAATAGCTTTGATCATCTCTCATGTAAGGAAAGGCTGAGAGAGATGGGACTGATCAGCCTGGAGAAGAGAAGGCTCAGGGGACAATCTCAGCAAGTATTTAAATACCTGAAGGGAAGGTGCAAAGAGGACATCCCCAGGCTTTGTTCAGTGATGGCCAGTGATGGGACCAGAGTCAATGGGCACAAACTGAAACACAGGAGGTTCTCTCTGAACATCAGGAATGACTTTGTCTCTGTGAGGGTGACCAAGCCCTGGAACATATTTCCCAGTGAGTTTGTGGAGTCTCCCTCTCAGAGATACTCAAAACTCAACTTGAGCAGCATGCTGTAGCTGACCCCGGCTTGAGAAGTGGAGATGGACTAGACGATCACCAGAGGCACCTTAGAACCAAAAACATTCTGTGATTTGCTGCAGAACTTTGGCCTTTGCTCTTTTCCTTCAGTTCTGTTCTCATGCAAACAGGTGTGAATTTTCCCTCTTCAGCAGAATGAGGCATGTTCTAGCTCAGGAAATTATTTTGACTAATAATCCCTACTTGCAGCAATGTAACCCAGGCCTCACAATCTCTGCTGTAGGGCAGCCACTGCTGTGCATTTATCAGGTGTTTTACAGTACTTAATATTTTCCTTAGACTCACTGGCACCTGCAATCAGACAATTACACAATCACTGTAGCATTCTTTGAACAAAAAGATTAATCAACTCAGTTGTATATAAATCTTGGTCCTATGCATTTTAAATTTTTAAAAAGGAAAATTTTTCTTAATGGTGCAACTCTATAAAAATTGTACTATTTGACTGGTACACTGATTATGGAGACAGAAGCCAAATTTTTAGTTTCAGCAACACTAGAACACTGAAGCTGTTAACTCTTCTACTGAGATCCTCGAAAACTTCAAAGTACATTCTTCTGCACAGAAGAAGCACGTAACTTCTATCATCAAATAAATTTATTTTCAGTAGTGGCCTTTAGTGTTCGTTTCTCTCCTTAGCTGGAAAATCTTTTCCTTGCTTTCCTGCCCTAAGGACAACTACAGTTACTAACACTTGAGAAATATGGTAGCTGAAGATTAGAATTAGCTTAGCATGTTGTGTGTCTGGAGACCTCTGTTATTTCCTTCACATTTGCAAGTAGCTAGCAAGTTTAAGGGATGTTCTTGGAGAAGAAAAACAGCATGCAAACAGACTATATTAATTCTTGCTATACTGTGAGAATATACCATAAGGAAGAACGGATTTTGCCTGTGAACTGAATGTTTATTTTAGAGGAAGGGTCATCTAAAAAACACAAAGTGGAATGAATGAACTATTACTTCAATCAAAATAATAAATAATTTTCCTAAAATATTGCTTTTTCTTCCCAGATGTAATTTTTTTTTCTACTTCTTCAGTTCATCTCTAGCAATAAATGCAAACAAACCCAAAAAGTAACATTACTATAGATTCTTCAGAGACTAAATGAGTTTTCATTTTAGATGATCACAGTGGGGAGTTTCATATTTTTCAGACATCTAGTTGGCAAAATAACAATCAACTTATTTAGCTCATATATAATATTTAGCATTGTGTTTTAGACTGAGTAGTCAATAAAGCCTCCATTCCATAAAAACTGAAGGAACCATTAAAATGATATAAAGAGGACAGACATGACATAAAAAGGCCTAAAAATCTTTTTTTTTTTCCCTTTGAAGGGAGTATATGTCTCTGCATTCTTTAAACAGACAGAACATGAATCACTTTCCAGAAAGCTTCTCTTTATTGGATAAAAGTATAAATAATGCCAGTGCCAAATCGTAAGGCAAAAGGAAAGTAAGAGTCACATTCTTCTTCAGAAATAGTACCTTCTTCCTAATGAAAGCTATTGAATGTAGCAGCTAAGTGTCAAAGAACAGAAAGAAGAAAAAGATTTACCGTTCAAAGCTACACATAAAAAAACAAATTTTCATTATTCATTTGAGCAAAGGTTCTTTACTGTTTCCTTAAATTCTGGCTTCTCTAGAAGAAAGTCTTTCTATTTACATACCACTGCAGTGGTCAATATAGTAGAAAAAGGAGAATATAGTAGAAAAAAGAACAAAATTCAAATGTTCATGGTCATGAAAATAGCTATTCCATAGTTTTATTCCATTCATAGTACAGAATAAGAAAACCAAGGAAGATATTGTCAGTTATTCAAATGGCAATCCGCAATATTGCTGAGTGATTCAGTTCAAGAGATGGGTTGGAAGCTGCTGAATAAAAAATTTACACTTGACTTCAGAGTACACAGTATAGCCATGTTTAGCTCATTTTTGTGTGCTGGTGGTGTCCTGAATAATTCTCCTCTTATACATACTGACCAGCCTCTCTCTTTTGACATCTCTTCATCTGTCTGCAATTGTATGTTATTTACAGTGATTTCTCCATGTCCTGCTTCCTCAACTAAAATTATAAATCCAAGAACCTTTTGATATCTGTAACTGCCATGTAAGAACACTTGTATGTACGGTATAAATGTGTAGATCTTCTTAGATCTTTCTACCCATCCTTCAGCTCAAGATACCAGTTAGCTCATTTACTTCTGTGGCTGAGTGAAAACAGTATAAACCCTTAACTTCCATAGGAGGATTCACGTATTAGGAAGTGCAATCTCCACCACTAAAAGGTCTCCTGACATTGTAACTGACCTGCAGAGTGAGAATATCACTTCTGCTTCTGGATGGGAAGTTTGAACCCTAAGGAAAAAGTGCATTTGATGGTGCCCTGGTTGCTTCAAGTTTCACAGGTCACAAAGTAGCAGCCCCATAACCAAACTTTGCCCAAAGCACCTCAGAACAGCAGCATTGGGAATACTGATAAAATTGAGGGGGAGATCTGTAATGAACACTTCAAGACCATGCCATTTTTTAATCTATCAAATTCAGAAGTGTTAAATTCAACTACAGTTCTAAAAATAAAACTAGAAAATACGAAAGTTTTGCAGTGTTCAACCTCATACTTTTCCCTCATAATATGTACCTAAAATTACAAAAATCTGAACAACAGTGTAATTTTGCTGTTCATCTTTACAGGTATATTTGAGTTTTTTTAATGAGCCATAAAAGTACAAAATCAATTCTAAAAAAAAAAAAAAAACAC